>BQNB010033947.1:0-51951 GCA_026074375.1 Tanacetum coccineum
GAACATAAGACAACGATGATGGTTGTAATTGTTGAGTGATTATGACTGTGAGATTCGATATCACCTAGGAAAGGCGAACGTGGTGGCTGATGTACTTAGTCGAAAGGACAGGATTAAGCCACTGCGAGTTTGGGCCTTGGTTATGACAATTGGTTTAAATCTTCCTAAGCAAATTTTGAATGCTCAATCTGAGGCATGGAAGGCTACATAAACGAATATCTACATATTATGATTAATAAACTTGAACCTCGTATTGACGGAAAGTTGTGTTTGAACAACCAGAGTTAGATTTCGTGTTTTAGAGAGTTGAGGGCTTTGATTATGCACGAGTCACATAAGTCAAAGTATTCCATCCATCCTAGATCGGATAAGATGTACCAGGATTTGAAAAAGCTATATTGGTGGCCCAACATGAAAGCATAAATTGCCACCTACGTTAGCAAGTGTCTAACGAGCGCCAAGGTTAAGGCTGAATATCAGAAACCATCTGGATTTTTGGTTCAACCTGAAATTCTGCAGTGGAAATGGGAGAATATAACAATGGACTTTGTTACTAAATTGACAAAGACAGCAAGGGGTCAAAACACGATTTGGGTAATCGTCAATCGTCTGACCAAGTCTGCTCATTTCCTACCCATGAGAGAAGATAACTTGTTGGAAAAGATGACGAGGAAATACTTAAAGGAAGTATCTCAAGGCATGGAGTACCAGCTTTGATCATCTCTGATCGTGATGGCAGATTTGCTTCACATTTTTGGCGGTCTCTTCATAAAGAGTTAGGTACTCGATTAGATATGAGTACAGCTTACCACTCGCAAACTAATGGTCAAAGTGAGAGGGCCATTCAGACATTAGAGGACATGTTTCATGCCTGTGTGCTTGACTTTATAAAAGGTTAGGATAGACATTTACCGTTGGTGGAGTTCTCGTTTAACAACAATTACCATACCAGCATTAAGGCTGCACCATTTGAAGCGTTGTATGGGCGTAAGTGTCGATCACCTATCTGTTGGGCTAAATTTGGAAATAGTCAGCTCACTGGCCCAGAGATCATCCATGAGACAACTGAGTAGATTATTCAAATCAAGAGTCGTATTCAAGCTGCCAGTGATCATCAGAAAAACTATGCCGATGTAAGACGAAAACCCCTTGAGTTTCAAGTGGGAGATAAGGTCATGTTGAAAGTATCGCCATGGAAAGGGGTGATACATTTTGGCAAACAAAGAAAGCTGAACCCTCGTTATATTGAACCTTTTAAGATTCTAGTTAAAGTAGGAACCGTCGTTTATCGACTACAGCTAAGCAGATTACATAGCACCTTCATGTGCCAACCTGAAGAAGTGTTTGTCTAATGAAACACTTGTCATCAATTTGGATAAGATTCAAATCAATGACAAGTTCTATTCCCTCGAGGAACCAGTTGAGATTATAGATCAAAAGGTCAAACAATTGAAACAAAGTCGTATCCTGATCATCAAGGTTAGGTGGAAATTTCAAGCAAGGTCTTGAATTCACCTAGGAACGCGAAGATTAGTTTTGAAGGAAATACCCTCACCTATTTCCCGCCAACCTGGAATCCAATACCACACACTGAGCTTCGGGACAAAGCTATTTTAACGAGGAAAGTCTGTAACACTCCGTATGATTTCGGACAACATTTTTAATCATTTCCGGTCATTATTTTAACTTTTATAAGTTACGAGTTAATTTGACATTAATCCAGAAGGTTATCCTGCGTAAAACTGAATTTTGTTATCAGAAGCGTTCTGACGTCGAACTGAGCTTAGTCTACGTGAATTATACTCAATAAAGTCATTCTATGTCATTTCATGGTTTACGAATATTTACGTTTGCAATTTTTATATTTTTGGCGTGAGTTTATGTTTTTAACGTTTTGTGTCAAACGGAACCCCAAAAACTTGCCAACTTTGCATGTAAACTCGAATTATCATCCACTATTGTTAATCTTGTCAAAAATTTAGAAATCCCTCCCCCTAACCATTAAAATTTCGGTACACACTCAAAAAGAAAAAGAAAACACAAAAATTTTAATTTCAAAAATAAAACAATGTCACATGCATGTAAGGAGGGGATAGTAACATTCTTGTCTTCACCCTCCCATGCACCAACATAATCTTACACAACACATATGGCTTATACCACCAAGCTTAAGCCATTTAAAGTATACGTTGGAGCCAAAGAAAAATCTTGGTCCCCTCTCTTTTTTTGTCCTAGCCGACGGCTACACACAAGCCATGAGGGTGGATGATTCAAGTTCTTCTACTAAGCCATGGCTCACAATACTTCTTAAACCCTAGCCATCCTTCCATATAAATACCTAGTTATAATATTTTTAGGTCATTTTTTCACTTTGCAAGCCTCACAACATTTTCTTTCTCTCCTTTTCTCTTTGGGGTTTCGGCACACATAACTCACACACAAACCATCTATAACTTTGATTCCTATCATAAACCACACATTCAAAACTCTATTTTAACAAGATCTAAGGTGTTTTCAAGAAAGAGTTTCTTTGATTTAAGGTTTATTTCAAGATCAAAGAGTTAAGGTTTTGATTTTTATAAGTGGGTTTTCAAGATCTTCATATTCTCTTATCAAGTTCTTTGTTTTGCCATCTTGCTCTTTATCTTTTTGTAAGCAAACCCTAACCTCTTCTTTTGATTTCTTATGTTCTTGTATGTTCTATTCAAAATCCATGTATTCATATGTTTGTGTTATGATTTTTTTTCAAAGATAATAAAGTGGATTTTCATTTATAATAAAGTTATTAGTGATTTTAAACATTTATGTTGTAGTTTTGGTGAGATTGAGTTAACATGTGTGTTGCAATAGAATAGATTAAGAGTGGATTTTGTTAGTTGGATTAGTAGTGAAAGGGGTTAGGTTAGATTAACCACTATTGTGAAGTTTGATTGGATTTTTGGAAGCGTATACGAAAAGTGTGCTTGCTAGATCGAAATTATTTTGAGATTTTCGGCCACTTAAAAATATTTTCATTAGTCAAGAAGGTAGCTTTTGGAAAGCTTGTTTCGAGTAGATAGATTTTCATATATCGAACACTAAAAACGGACTTAAAACGGCCGAGTTATGGCAAAATGAATTTTGGAACACTTTTTGGAAAAAATAACTTGTTAGCTTGTTGTTAGGAATTGGAAAATGGGTTTTCGGACACTTTCGGGATGTTTTGAGCTCTTAAAACGTTGGCGCAACAAGTAATAGCATTAGTAAATAAAGTAGGAACATTTATCACAAACATAATATTGGGATTACTAAAACGGGAAACTTCAAAAAATGGTAACTTTTGGTATTATTAGCGAGACGGAGTTAGAAAGTGGGCGTTTAGTTTTCACTAGTGCGTTTAGGGTAAATGGAATCATCGAATATTAGGGGACGGTATTAACATCCCGAAACTTAGAACTTTCCACAAATAGAAACTTTCCAAAAATAGTATCATTCAAAAAATAGAAACTTTTCGTAGATCATGGCGTAACTAACGTAACTATAAACCTTATGCTTTTGAAATGACACGTTTTTAATAGTTAAACTAAAGCACAAACACTTATGGATATTTATTTTCTTTAAGCCTTCTATTCGATGTTTTGTTATTTATTTTCTCGTTTCTGAAGAGCGTCTTTTAATTAGGTCGCAGTTAGAGTCGTTTGATAACGTTATTCACTTCATTGAATTACTTGCTCACCATCTGCCTAAGGTGAGTTCACAGGCCTACATTTTACTCGTTTTGAATAAATGTTATAATAATTTAGGGTGAGAAACATTGCTTGCTTTTAAAACTGGATACAAGTACTTTGCGTGAGAATTTCCTTGTTTACGTGTTGACTAAGTAACATTTAGACCACTATTGCCTGAACTATCATGAACCGTTAATTTCTTGACCGACTGTACTGGTTAAGTGAGCACGAGTGAATAAATAGATATATTGGGACTAATAATCCCCATCCGAGTTAGGTAATTCTTACTGGTCGGGTACTTGATGGATTGTACAGGCCAACAGATGTATGTCATGTCGAATTTCATTTAGATGGTCTTTAGTCAGACACCTGTAAGGGCCAGTTGTACTTGGCATGTTATATGCTACTTTTGTTATTAGCCTCTGTGTCATGAGCTAAGCGCAACGTAAATACCTTTTTATGTGAAGTTGTATCTGTTATAACTGTCGCATACGTTTTGAAATCTTGTGGTCCACTATAATCGTCTTTCACTCAACAATTTTGTTGACGTTTTAAGCATGTTTTTTTTAGGTGCTTAGCTTTGGACTTCTCTGACGTGCTATGTGGAGTCTACATGCAATATGATATCATCTTTCAAGATTTTTCTTAGCATTCATACTCGTTGTCTTTTGAAAACTTAATTACGGTTCCGCAATGTTTAATTTCTTTTGAATCTTGTAAAACTTATCCACTTTTAATAAATGCAACGAGTTATGATTTTCAAAACGTCCATTAGTGGTCATTCCCTTTGCCTTGAGTTTGATTTATTATCATGTCACGCCCTCGGACACGTATTCTGTCTAGGCCTCGTTTGGGGGTGTGACAGATTGGTAATCAGAGCCAGGGTTATAGAGAAGCAAGTAGTATAACTAGGTTTGGCCTATAACCAGTATATGATCCTTACATGCTTTTATGTGTGACTTATACATACTTTTCCTATGGCGTATACGTGAGTACCATTTTGCCTTGAGCATGCTATGTTATGGGTTTACCTCTGCCCTTCGTTTATCGTTCCCTGCGTTTATGTTACTTTGCATTTATTTTTGCCCTTGAGCTCTACTTTGCTATGAGCTTACGTTTATCTCGCGTTTATCTTTTCTCACCGTTTACGTTTGCCTTACGTATATTTCTCCATTTACATATATGGAAGTTGTCTATATATATATATATATATATATATATATATATATATATATATATATATATATATATATATATATATATATATATATACACCTAACCTTTCTAAGACATTTTGAGTGACAGAATGGTCTCTAAACCTTTCTAAGACATTGTGAATGACACAATGGTCTCATTTACTTCTAAAACATCGTGAATAATACGATGATCTTTAAAACATTTCACGACTTTACATTATACCGCTTTGCATAACTTTTAAACCCGTTACAGTCTGCCGACCCCACTAATTATTGATGTGCTGTCGTCGTAGGACTTCTACACGAGAAGTTTTACAACTCCCTAGGCAGTACACCTAATTGTTATAGTGTAGTACAGAAAAGACTCGGGGTTGTTTATCGTTCACCCGAGGAATAGGTTGGGAAGGCTTAATCACGGTCTAACAGAATTCTAAGGGTTGAGAGAAGATTATTTTTGTATTTTTATATTTTATGAATGCAAGTAAATCATATAATTGGAGGGAGGTTTGGTTTTAGCTATTTGAACTAAATATTAACTATGCTACTGGTGATAACAATAAGATAAAAGATTGTGTTTATTTAATCTTGTATTACTCTCTAGATTGATTCTCCTAGTGTTGGTGACTTGTCACACTTGTGATGATCTGTGTAACTATTTCTAAAGCATGAACGAATTACACGAACCCGCCGTCTACTAAGTATGCCGCTAGAGCAATGCACAAGCAAGGTAGTATGAAGACTATTACCTGGCCCCTAGGAGTACACTAAGTGCATGTGAAATATATTGAGAGTGGATCAACCATATTAGGGGGCAAGGTAGTATGAAGACTGTTACCCGATGGTATCCTTTCTACATAATCACGTTTCCCTAGACATATCAACAGCGATATAGACAAAAGCTGGTTTTCTAAGACCTAACGTGCACATCCATCACATGAAGCAACACCACTAAGATCTACATTCTAGGTTTCATACAATCATAAATAAACACAATAATAGGTTTAGCCAAGCATGTTAAAGATAAAGCAAGAACAATAAATCAAACAACACATAGACATATTGAATGATTAAGTAAACCTTACTTGATTAAAACATGAATTAGAAGAAGTACAATAGGGTTTTTAGGCCCTAAAATCATCTCCTACAGCTGCTAAACGAACTAGGGTTCGTACCCTCTTTTTATTCTAAAGTTACACACTCAAAACCTTAAATTCGGGTTTGTATATATAAAAAAAACGATGTGACAGCGTCGCGTTTTAGTCGTGACGCCGTCATAAGTAGAATCTTCTAGATCTGCGTTTGAGTCGGTGTGGGCTTCACATTATGAAATGTTGTGGTGACGCCGTCCACTTGATGGTAGTATGATGGGCGTCGTGTATAGCGTGTGACGCCGTCTTCCTGGCTATGTGAGCACAAATCTTCAAGAGTCTTGGTTTTGGTTCGTAATCTCATCCGTTTCTCCTCCAAATGAGCCCAAGTCACGTGTAATTCATCCAAATGTCTTCCAAATGAAAAATACCTGAAAAGGAACTATTAAGTACCTATTTTGGGCATAATCACACGATTTGGGGGTTAAAACGACCCCGAAAAAGGTATAAAATTGACACCTATCAAATACCACTACAATTGGGATTTGCTTCTCTCATGCAAATGGGTTTTTCTATCTAGACAATAACAATATGTGGGGTCATTTTACATACTCTTTAAAAATATTCTTACCAACACTAACCTTGCATCGTAATTAAAAGCATGGAAAATATACACTAGCACTCACATAAGTGTTTGGGGATTCTCTCTTTCTCTCGGGTGTATAATAAATAATAATATATAGGGGAAATGGAAAATAACACTCATTACCTGTCATAGCATATAAATTATCATAGGCTTGGTAAAGGATCAAACATCACCGCTAGGTGCAATCATTTAATTCATTATATATAAGAGGGTCTTTAAAGGGTTGTGGGGTGTAGGTGTAAGATAACATATAAGGGAAATGGAAATAGATTTGATACGTTTGGGTGGATTTGGGTGAATTTGGAGTGGAAGGGTTAGCTAATTATTTACACGGATACACGCTGATTTGGTTGCTAAGCCAAGGACTATGCGAAGATTACTAACTCACACCAACTATACACCAATCTCTTTCTTTTTTCTTTTCTCAATTTTTGTTAGAACATAATACAACATGGGGGTTTATAAACGCTACCCTACACTTGTGCTTTTACATTGCTTTGATATATATATCAAACTAATGACCCATATTGAGGTGGATCAAAATAACATGGAGATCATTTGACAAACATATGGGGGGTATTGACTTAACTTTTCTTCCCCATTCTTCCGCGAAATAAATACTACCATGAATTCCAATCGTCCTAAAACTGTATTTACAAGGATAAGGACTTAGCAACCATGTACTCAAATAATTAACTTGGGTTATCACAATAATGTACTAAAAGCGAGTTAATATAGGTAGGCTAAGGCTTTTGGAGTAACGATTGGTTTAAGGGTGGACAATGCTCTTATTAATAATAGTCTGGCGTTAAACCAGGAAAATTATGGAACCGTTGAAAAAATGATAGGCTCGGAGGGTTGTACTAGGGGTATCCTACACTAAAGGTGAGTGCATGGCAAGGGTGTGGGATAGTTATATGATCGAGGTGACCATCATAACAATTAAAGGTTTAAAACATGGGTTATTCCTAATGCCTCTTATCAAGCAAATCCTAATACTTACTGTGCGGTCTCAGAATGCATCACAATAACAAATTCTAGAATTTAATATACTACTGGTACAATCTCATAATCCTAAAGTAACCAATACCAATGTTCCAGAAAAGGCGACAAAACCACGCATACACATCCGTAACGACGGAATAGACACACATGATTGCTCACTCCTTAACTCGAACAACCTAAAGGTATATATCTAAGGGCGAACCTCACATTGTGGGGTTGGAATTTTGAGGGTTTTGTGCTAGTCATATAAATTCCTATCCATGAGACGCTATTAATACTCGGTTTTCGTCGGTATGTGTCATAAAAAATTTTAAATTTGGGTAAAAATTACCTTCTTATGTTATGTTTCGATATATTACCCATCATTTTAAGGACAAAGCAAATGACAAATGAAAGAATAGTTTCTAAGGTTTGTTTTCCCCTACACTTATTTTGAACATTGTCTCCAATGTTCTCTAGAAGTACCCGTTAAAACAGATAAAGGGAAAAGAAAACAAGGAAAGGAAACTAGTACTCCCCTGGTTTGCTTAATAATGGAGAAGAAACATGCGATAACTGGTTAAATAGTCCTTCGAGAATCATCCAATGAAACTTCCTAAGAACTTCCAAGCTTCTTCTCATCAAATATAACCTATAATCAAAGACAAAGACAACTATACCAAGCATAAAACGTGTGTTTTACCAAATATAAAATGTGAATTTAGGGTTCGACTCGATAAAACAGTGAATATAGGATGAGAGAATTGTTAGGCTCGTGGTTTTATGCAGGTTTATAAAAGAATATTACATATTTTAAATGTTGTGCAAGTTTTATTTTTAAAAATAATTAAAAACTTTGAGTTTTCTGTACCTAGGTGTTTGACGCCATCGGGGTTGGTGTGACCCCGTCACAGGTGTCGTGATGATGGCATCGCGTGTTAATTGTGACACTGTCTCCACAGTCTGTGAAAACGAAATTTTTGTTTTTGATAAAAAATTTTCCTGCATTGTTCCATAAGTTAGTTCCTGTACAAATAGTTGTATAAAACCTGAGATTTCACAATTCAATCATATGACGCGAATTAATCTAAATAATTTATTTAACATGTTTGAATTTGGCTCAAAAGTCGGATAAATTCTCCTACACTTATTGTTTGCAAAATACCTTTGATTGAAATTAAGACGAGATTAAATACAAACAAAGCATGATTACAAGATAGTTCAAACATAATAAAACAAATTATAAAGAATTAAAACACATGACACTCCTAATATGCGAGAAAAGTAAATTGGGTTACCTCCCAAGAAGCGCTTTTCTTTATTAACGAGTCTTGTAGCTAGACTCGAAGTCACACTTCCTTACATGACTTCTCCTTTGTTATCCATCATCTCTTTTTCTAATCATATTAAATGCTTAATTCCCCTCCTATCACCCCCGTCTTGCTTGTACTCATCTCTGATAAGTAAGCTTTGGTAGTAGTGCGTCCTTCCATGGCCAAAGTTTTCTTCATGGGCGGACAGAGGTATGAAATCGGTGCCTAACCCCAAAAGTTTTGTTTGCTTAAATATCTCCACGGTGTGGGGCATTTTAAATGTGATCTTCTCATCATCTTGATTGAACATGACCGCTCCTTCATTTTCATTGTAGGTAATGCCGGTTTCCTCGATGAAGGGCCTTCCAAAAACCATTTCTCTAAGGTGGTGATCAATAATGCTAGTGGTATCTTCTAATATCTTAAAGTCGCATTCATAGGCGAAGCTTCCTATGAAAATCTTTAGGCCTCTTATTCTTCCTACAAAGTTGCTAGTTTTATTGGGGTTTGACGGTTTCTGCCTTGGTCTAAGCCCATAAGTTATAATCTGATTGTATTGACGCCTAGACATGATATGGATTGGCGATTCTAGGTTTATATAAGCGTGTCTATTAAAGAAGTGACCGATCATGCAGGAAATTTTGATGTTGTTCGGGCTTCCGGCTCTTATCCTTGCCTTTACCCACGGAGGTCGAGGATTCTTTAATAGCCATTCATGATGTTTTAATTCCTCCATAGTTGGGAATAAGTTAAAGTTTTCACCATCTTCTTTATCTTCCTCCTCCTCGATTATTTCTTCAACTTCCTTGATAGTCTCAAATTTACTCTCTTCTTCTTTAATTTCTCCATCTACTTCCATGTCACTCTCTATTTCATTCTCTTTCTTGTCTTGCTCCTTTACCCCTTCTCTTCCTTTTATCACACCTCCGAGGTTGAGAGCGTTTGTTGGTTGATGAGTCGTCTCCTTCCATATCGATGTATGTGCTTAGGATAACGATTGAATTGACAAAATGAACGCGCTTTGGAGCTGATGGATTTTTGTTTAGTTCTTTTAAGGATGCGGGAGAGAGATATTTTAGGGAGAGCAATTTTGATGGGCTTTTGACTCCTTTCTTCCTTAGTTCCTCCCTTTCGTCATGAATGATTGCTGTAATGCTTTTGGGAGCCATGGGATTGCTTGCATTTTCAAGGGTAGACACATTATTGAGTTTCTAGGAAATAGTTTTCCAAAGGAAGTTAATCTTGCCAATCATGTCATCCTGTTGTTGTTCTAGTTGGGTTCTTAGGTGAGATAGCCTCTTCTCTTGGTTAGAGTCGAAATCAAGTAATGCCTTTTCAAGCTTCATTTGATAACTAGAGGAGTGGATAGAGATTGACCTGCCTTGTGGGCTAGTGAAGGTATGGGTGTGTGCCCAGTTGAAGTTTGGTTTCTCCTTCTAGGTGTTGGTGGCATCAATAAAACTCCTTGGTCCTTGGTTTGGGGTGAACCTTTTGCTTCCCATTTCGTTTGTACGCAAAGATGCGTAGATAACACAAGCTTGCTCGGGATCTTCTATGCAAACATAAGTGTCGTGGGGACCACTGTAGATTTCGCACGGGGTAGTGATTTTGTTTACTTGAGAAGGTTGTGTCGGAGCAAGATGAGCTTCCATCAAGCGTTGAACTTGATTTTTGAGCTCGATTAGACGGCGATCGGATGTACTCGGGACATCTTGAGGCAAAGCAATTGCCTTGACCGCCTTGGTGAAATCTCTTGGGTCGTTCCAACTTTTGTTGTCATAGAGGGAGAGGTCCTTAATAATGCCTTTAGGTTTCTTCGGGTTGAGGTTTCCGAAGCTTACCACCGGCCAATTAGTCAATGGTTCGTCTTGTGACGGGATTGACATGGTCATAAAAATTTAGACTTAGAGCCAAAGGTCTATGCCATGATGGGGGACTTTTTGGAGTAAGTCCTTGAAACGAGTCCATGCATCGGATAAAGATTCTCCATGATGTAGTTAGAACATCATGATATTGTAGCAGAGTTTTGCGGTCCTTCCCGGTGGAAAGAATTGAGCAAGGAATCGGGTAGTAAGATCCTCCCATGTAGTGATGGATCCTGCAAGAAGACGTTCAAGCCAATTGCTAGCTTGATCGCGAAGAGAAAATTGAAATAAACGCAGGCGCGTTCTTTCCCTATTGTCACCGTCAAGGTCAAGTGAGTCCACAAGTTTAAGAAAATCCTCAATGTGTTGATTTGGATCCTTGGACCAAAGTCCATGGAATGAGCATCCATTGTGCATCAACCAAATGGTCTCAGATCGAAGAGGTACCACATTGTTCCTGCTTAGGTCATGGGTACTCCTATATCCTCGTGGCTAGGTTTGGAGTAGTCTCCTAGAGTACGGATAGGATTCTCATCTCCTATGGTGGTTGACGAGAATAGATTACAAAACAAATAACACGAAGAAAAGATAGACTACAAGAAAGCTAATATGCGGGAATTAAAGTCTCACTTGACGGATTCAGGGAGTGAACTAAGCTAAACTATTGATCAGATCATAAACTATTTCATTGTGCGATTGTCGTAAGGACTTCTACACGAGAAAGGGGGGGTTGTTTTTTACAACTCCCTAGCAGTGCACCTTAATCGTTGTAGTGTAGTATAGGCAAGACTCGGGGTTGTTTATCGTCACTCGAGGAATAGGTTGGGAAGGCTTGATCACGGTCTAACAGAATTCTAAGGGTTGAGAGAAGATAATTTTTGTATTTTTATATTTTATGAAAGCAAGTAAATCATAATTGGAGGGAGGTTTGGTTTTAGCTATTTAAACTAAATATTAACTACGCTACTGGTGATAACAATAAGATAAAAGATTATGTTTATTTAATCATGTATTACTCCCTAGATTGCTTCTCCCTGTGTTGTTGCCTTTGGTCACACTTGTGATGATCTATTGTACCTATTTCCTAAGCATGATCGATTACACAAACCCGTCGTCTACTTAGTTGTGCTAGAGCAAAGACAAGTAATGGTAGTAAGAAGACTTTTTCCCGCCCCTAGGAGTACACTAAGTGCATGTGAAATATATTGAGAGTGGATCACCCATATTAGGAGGCAAGGTAGTATGAAGACTGTTACCCGATGGTATCCTTTCTACACAATCACCTTACCCTAAACATATCAACATCGATATAGACAAAAGCTGGCTTTCTAAGACCTAACGTGCACATCCATCACACGAAGCAACACCACTAAGATCTACATTCTAGGTTTCATACAATCATAAATAAACACAATAATAGGTTTATCCAAGCATGTTAAAGATAAAGCAAGAACAATAAATCAAACAACACATAGACATATTGAATGATTAAGTAAACCTTACTTGATTAAAACATGAATTAGAAGAAGTACAATTGGGTTTTTAGGCCTTAAAATAGTCTCCTACAGCTGCTAAATGAACTAGGGTTCTTACCCTCTTTTTATTCTAAAGTTACATACTCAAAACCTAAATTCGGGTTTGTATATATATAAGAAAAATGACGCGACGGCATCGCATTTTAGTCATGATGCCGTCTAAGTAGAATCTTTTAGATCTGTGTTTGAGTCGGTGTGGGCTGACGCCATCATGAAATGTTGTGGCGCCGTCACTTGATAGGTTGTGACGATGTCGTGTATAGCTTGTGACGCCGTCTCCAGACTCTGTGAGCACAAATATTCAAGAGTATTGGTGTTGGTTCGTAATCTCGTCTGTTTCTCCTCCAAATGAGCCTAAGTCACGTGTAATTCATCCAAATGTCTTCCAAATGAGAAATACCTGAAAAGGAACGATTATGTACCTATTTTAGACATAATCACACGATTTTAGAGGTTAAACGACCCTGAAAAAGTGTATAAAATGACACCTCATCAATTATCCTACTATTCGACTCTGAAGACGACTGTGAACACCTATCCCAAACTATTGAAACACCTACGTTATCTCGTTACGTCTCAACTTTTCTTGCTTCTCGTAACTTCTAGGAACATGCCGATTAATTCGCACACAACTTTAACCCATCACCTCATAACATTTCATTTCTTTTTGGAAACACAACTTGTGAAATTAAACTTATTTTATTTCGTATACTCCATTCGATCTTGAAGAAAATACAAAAAACGAGACAATGAATGAGTTTTGCGAGAATCGAGTGTATTATAACCAAACGAATTGCTAATGCTATCAAAGTTATTGTTGTCTATGAGGAAAAAATCCACATGGCTCGTAACTAAATGGATTAGGTCGTACGTTAGAAAACCGAGGTGGTACGGAATGCCAAAAACAAAATAAACGACCAAAGGCCGTGAGAGCTTACATTGCTAGACCAAATAACAAAAATGGATATGTAAGAAAGTTACCCTACTACAACAAACGTAAGTTGCGCCACACTAGGCCCTCCACTGTGGAGTGCAATAACTACAAGAGAGTTGGCCATATGAGTAGAGATTGTAGGACACCCGTTTCGATAACAACTTAGCAATGGAAGATTAGAAACTGAAATACATATTATGAGTGTGGAAAATCAGGACATTACAAGCGTGATTGTCAAAATCTGAACCGTGCAAACCGTATTTGGGAGGTAGATGCTCGCGAGAACTCCAACGTCGTCAAAGATAATGTTGATACTTAAGGAGAGATTTTCCTACCTTTTTTAGCGAAACCTAAATAGACTTGGACCGTAGCCCCTAAGAATTTTACACTAGTACTTCCTTGTGAATTTTGTGTATTGAGTGGATGTTTCTAAACCCTCTATTCATTTTGTGTCATGGCGATTTGGTCAGTTACACTTCAATTCTCTAATAATTTATGTAAGGTACTCCTCGGATCTATTACCGTCTTACAACCCATTTCATTATTATTTTATAAACCTTTTTACTAGTATAAACTGTTTGGATGTTATCGTATGAACCAGACTAGCATCGTCTTATAAACAGAGTTACTGTCATTTATAAACTGCTTTTTTCTTCTTTCCGTCAGTCTACAAACCGTTTTGCTAAGCAGCTTATTAATCACTTTACTATCGTCTTATAAACCATTTCACTATTGGTTAACAAACTATTTTGATATCATCTTGTAAACTATTTCATTGTCGTCCTATAACCTATTTTGTCATTGACTTACAAATTATTCTACTATCATCTCATAAACTATTTTCGAAATCATTTTACAAACTAACTTGTTTTCATTGATTTTTAACTTATCTTGTCATCATTTATAAACTCTTTTGCCATAATTTTATAAACCATTTCACTAACACCTTATAAATTATTTTAATAATCATTCTATAAACCGTTTTGTCAACATCTTATTATTATCCTACTATGGCCTCATAACTTATCTGGATATCATTTAATGAACAAATTTGTTTCTATCTTATAACATATTTTACGATTATTTATAAACTCTTTTGCTACCCTATTATAAACTACTTTGCAGTCATCTTACAAACCATTTCGTTGTCCCCACATGAACTATGTCGTTGTCATTTATAAACTATTTCGCTGTCAAGTTATAAACTATTTCATCGACATCTTATGAACTACTTCGTGTCTTTTATAAACTATTTTGTTGTCGCTTTATAAACTATTTGGCTGTCAGCTCGTAAACTATCTGTTACTATATTCTAAACCCCTTACTATTACGTTATAAACACTATTTTGATATCACCCCTTGAGCTATTTTACGCTATTTTACAAAATGTTTTGTGTTGCTATATAAACTACCTTATATTCGTCTTTACGAACAGTTTCGTTACCTTATAAACCGTATTGTTTGTACCATATAACACTTTAACCGTAACCTTTATTTGACAAAACAAGCACTTCATCGTTAATCCCTAAATTATACATAGATTGGCCACCTATGTCTAATTCAGGAAGGACCATGTTGTGCTAGGAGTAGTTGCCATAAAACTTTGACAATTCATCCTTACTTCCCATTTCTATTTTCCTTTCTTTTCTTTATATTCTCAACGAGATTTTATGGTATTCATGTCTTACTGATATTTTGCGTGCGTATTCGTGAGTTGTGTTGGTCATGTGTACTCGTGTTGTAAGCACCGGAACTAAGTAGATATTTAACAATCTTATCATATAGAAACACCATACCCTTAGCCAAGAGACCGAATCCTACTCCTTGTAGTCACGATAAATATGGATTGTAAGAACTTAGAACGTAACAGACTTATCATTTTAATTGGATTATAACCAAGAGAACTAGGAGATTTCCTTCAATATACTTACCTTTTAGTGAGTTAGAATCACGTAAATTATGAGATTCTCGTATCGACAAAACTTCTGATGGACCTGAAGTTGAAGCAAAGGACAAAATTATTGCAAGTACATGGAACCTAGTCGATAAAAGTCTCACCTCCACTGAGTTTAGCTCTTTAAGTAGCATCATCCCATCTACCGTAGACACTAAGTACTCTGTTGAGTTAGCCGACGAAAAGGTCATATGAGTCGATACTATCATTTGAGATTGTACACTGAATTTTCTGAATCCTCCATTCAAGATAGACTTAATGCCCGTAGAACTCGGTAGTTTCAACATTATCATCGGTATGGATTGGTTGACAAAGTACCACACCATGAACAATTGTGATAAAAGATCGTTCGTATCCCCTTAGGTGATGAAACCTTAACGATTCAAAGCAATAGGAGTAATGTGTATGCATCGATAGTTGCTAGTGAGTAGAGAGTTGAGTTGTTTGATAGGGTTGGTACGTTAGAAGCGGCATAACGTGAGACTCAGAGGCACGTTAGGTGTTGAGAGGCAGAGAGTTGACCGTCTCTGGCGTAGTATGTCGTATGCTCAAAGGAATTTATAATACCAATTTCCTCATAGTGGGGAGCTCCAATATGGTTCGATAAAAATAAGGATGGGTCCTTCAGGATGTACATCGACTACCGAGAATTTAACAAGCTGACCATGAAGAACTGTCACCCGCTACCTAGGATTGGTGACTTTTTTCGATCAACTACGAGGATTTAGCGTTTATTGAAAATCAACCTAAGGACTAGTTGCCACCAACTAAAGTTCGAGAAAAGGATATTCTAAGACCACATTTAGGACCTGTTATGGACATTTCAAGTTTCAGGTCATGCCATTTGGTTTGACTAACGCACCAGAGGTATTCATGGATCTCATGAATTGGGTGTGCAAACCATGCTTAAACAAATTCATGATAGTATTCATTGACGATGTATTGATCTACTCAAAGAGTGAAAAGGATCATGAGGAACACCTTAAGTTAATCTTGGAGTTACTTAAGAAGGAGGGATTATACGCCAAATTCTCTAAGTGTGAATTCTGGCTCCCGAAAGTGCAATTTCTTGGTCACGTGATTGATAATATATGCATTCATGTCGATACCGCCAAGATTAAGTCAATCAAGGATTAGGCAACGCCTACGACTCCAACGAAGATACAAAAATTCTTAGGACTTTCCAGTTACTACCGATGATTTATCGAAGGTTTCTCTAGGATAGAGAAACCTCTAACCAAAATGGCTCGAAAAAAAATGAGAAATACAAATAGGAGGAGAAAGAAGAGGAAGCCTTTCAACTGTTAATGTAGAAACCTTGTAGTGCACCGACTTTAGCATTACCCGATGGAACGGAAAACTTCATGGTTTATTATAACGCCTCACATAATGGACTAGGTACTATAATGATGCAGAAGGAGAAGGTGATAGCTTACGCCTCTCGATAACTGAAAGTTCATGAGAGAAACTACACGACACAATAACTCTAGAAACTTGGAGCAGTAGTGTTTGCCTTGAGATGGGAGACACTATCTATATGCGATGAAGGCGTCATGTTCACTGATCACAAGAGTTTGCAACATATTCTTGATAAAAAAGAGTTGAACATAATACAACGATGATGGTTGGAATTTTTGAGTGATTACAACTGTGAGATTCGATACCACCCAAGAAAGGCGAACGTGGTGGCTGATGTACTTAGTCGAAAGGACAGGATTAAGCCACTGCGAGTTCGGGCCTTGGTTATGACAATTGGTTTAAATCTTCCTAAGCAAATTTTGTATGTCTTAATCGAGGCAAAGAAGGAAGAGAAAAACTTACATAAACGAGATCGCATGGTATGATTAATAAACTTGAACCTCGTGTTAACGGAATGTTGTGTTTGAACAACCGGAGTTGGATTTCGTGTTTTGGAGAGTTGAGGGCTTTGATTATGCACGAGTCGCATAAGTCAAAGTATTCCATCCATCCTGGATCAGATAAGATGTACTAGGATTTGAAAAAGTTATATTGGTGGCTCAACATGAAAGCAGAAATTGCCACCTACGTCAGCAAGTGTCTAACGTGCGCCAAGGTTAAGGCTAAATATCAGAAACCATCTGGATTTTTGGTTCAACCAGAAATTCCGCAGTGGAAATGGGAGAATATAACAATGGACTTCGTTATTAAATTTCCAAAGAAGGCAACGGGTCAAGAAAAGATTTGGGTAATCGTCAATCGTCAGACCAAGTCTGCTCATTTCCTACCCATGAGAGAAGACGACTCGCTGGAAAAGATGACGAGGCAATACTTGAAGGAAGTAGTCTCAAGTAATGGAGTGCCAATTTTGATCATCTCCGACCGTAATGGCAAATTCGCTTCACATTTTTGGCGGTCTCTTCATAAAGAGTTAGGTACTCGATTGGATACGTTTTGGCAAACGGGGAAAGCTAAACCCTCATTATATTGAACCTTTTAAGATTCTAGTTAAAGTAGGAACCGTTATTTATCGACTTGAACTCCCAGAACAACTGAGCAGAGTACATAGCACCTTCACGTGTCAACCTGAAGAGGTGTTTGTCTAACGAAACACTTGTCATCAATTCAGATGAGATTCAAATCAATGACAAGCTCCATTGCCTTGAGGAACCAGTAAGATTATGGATCGAAAGGTCAAACAATTGAAACAAATTCGTATCCCGATCGTCAAGGTTAGATGGAAATTCCAAGCAAGGTCCTGAATTCACCTAGGAATGTGAAGATCAATTTTGAAGGAAATACCCTCACCTATTTCCCGCCAACCTAGAATCCAATACCACACACTGAGCTTTGGGAAGAATCTCTTCTAACGAGGAAATACTGTAACACTCCGTAAATTTTCGGTCAACATTTTTAATCATTTGCGTTCATTATTTTAACTTTTATAAGTTACGTGTTAATTTGACGTTAATCTGGGAAGTTATCCCGCGTAAAATTGAAAATCGTTATCGAAAGCGTTCCGACATCGGACTAAGCTTAGTCTACGTGAATTATACCTAATAAAGTCATTCTATGTCATTTCGTGGTTTACAAATACTTACGTTTATGATTTTTATATTTTTGGCGTGAGTTTACGTTTTTAGCGTTTTATGTCAAACGGAACCCCGAAAACTTACCACCCTTGCATGTAAACTCAAATTATCATCCACTATTGTTAATCTTGTAAAAAAATCTGAAATCCCTCCCCCTAACCTTTAAAATTTTGGTACACGCTCAAAAAGAAAAAGAAAACACAAAAATTTAAATTTCAAAAATAAAACAATGTCACATGCATGTAAGGAGGGGATAGTAACATTCTTGTCTTCACCTCCTTTTGCACCCAATTTTTCTTACACATACACATATGGCTCTATACACCAAGCTCAAGCCAATTTTTGTAGACCTTGAGGCCAACGAAAAAGCTTGGTCCCATCTCTTTTTTTTGTCTAGCGAACTTTCTACAATAAGCCACGAGGGTGGATGATTCAAGTTCTTCTAATAAGGCATGGCTCACAATACTTCTTAAACCCTAGCCATCCTTCCATATAAATACCTTGTTATAATATTTTTAGGTCATTTTTTTACTTTGCAAGCCTCACAACATTTTCTTTCTCTCCTTTTCTTTTTGGGGTTTTAGCACACACAACTCACACACAAACCATCCATAACTTTGATTCCTATCATAAACCACACATTCAAAACTCTATTTTAACAAGATCTAAGGTGTTTTCAAGAAAGGGTTTCTTTGATTTATGATCTATTTCAAGATCAAATAGTTATGGTTTTGATTTTATAAGTGGGTTTTCAAGATCTTCATATTCTCTTATAAAGTTCTTTGTTTTGCCATCTTGCTCTTCATCTTTTTGTAAGCAAAAACCCGACCTCTTCTTTTGATTTTCTTTGTTCTTGTTATGTTCCTATTCAAGTATCCATGTATCTATATTGTTTTGTGTTTATGTTTTTTCAAATATAATAAAGTGGTTTCATTTAATAATAAAAGTTATTAGTGATTTTAAAACATTTATGTTGTAGTGTTGGTGAGATTGAGTGAAACATGTTGGTGTTGCAATCAAAGATAGTAACGAGATTAAATAGATTAGAGAGTGGATTTGTTAGTTTTGGAATTGTAGTGAAAGGGGTTAGGTTAGATTAGCCACTATTGTGAAGTTTGATTGGATTTTTGGAAGCGTATACGAAAAGTGTGCTTGCTAGTTCGAAATTATTTTGAGGTTTTCGGCCACTTAAAAATGTTTTTATTAGTCAAGAAGGTAGTTTTTGGGAAGCTTGTTTTGAGTAGATAGATTTTCATATATCGAACACAAAAAACGGACTTAAAACAGCCGAGTTATGGCAAAATGAATTTTGGAACATTTTTCGGAAAAAATAACTTGTCAGCTTGTTGTTAGGAATTGGAAAATGGGTTTTCGGACACTTTCGGGATGTTTTGAGCTCTTAAAACGTTGGCGAAACAAGTAATAGCTTTAGTAAATAAAGTAGGAACATTTAAAACGTCACAAACATAATATCGGGATTACTAAAACGAGAAACATCTAAAAATGGTAACTTTTGATATTATTAGCGAGACGGAGTTAGAAAGTGGGCGTTTAGGTTTCACTAGTGCGTTTAGGGTAAATGGAATCATCGAATATTAGGGGACGGTATCAACGTCCTGAAACTTAGAACTTTCCAGAAATAGAAACTTTCCAAAAATAGTATCATTCAAAATAGAAACTTTTCGTAGATCATGGCGTAACTAACGTAACTATAAACCTTATGCTTTCGAAATGACACGTTTTTAATAGTTAAACTAAAGCACAAACACTTATGGATATTTATTTTCTTTAAGCCTTCTATTCGATGTTTCGCTATTTATTTTCTCGTTTCTGAAGCGCGTCTTTTAATTAGGTCGCAGTTAGAGTTGTTTGATATCGTTATTCACTTCGTTGAAATTAATTGCTCACATCTGCCTTAAGGTGAGTTCATAGGGGACACATTTTACTTTCATTTTGAATAAATGTTATAATACTTATGGGGGAGAGAAACATTGCTTGCTTTTAAATTGATAAAAGGACTTTGCGTGGAATTTCCCTATTTACGTGTTGACCTAAGTAATCATTTAGACCACTATTGCCTGAAGCTTCATGAACCGTTTAATTTAATTGACCGACTGTATGGTTAAGTGAGCGCGAGTGAATAAATAGATCTATTGGGACTAATAATCCCCATCCGAGTTTGGTAATTCTTACTGGTCGGGTACTTGACGGATTGTACAGGCCAACAGATGTATGTCATGTCGAATTTCGTTTAGATGGTCTTTGGTCAGACACCTGTAAGGGCCAGTTGTACTTGGCATGTTATATGCTACTTTTGTTATTAGCCTCGGTTGTCTGAGCTCTAGGCAACGTAATACCTTTTTACGTTGAAGTTGTATCTGTTTTAATGTCACTTTACGTTTTGAAAATCTTATGGTCCACTATTATTGTCTTTCACTCAATCATTTTTGTTGATCGTTTTTAAGGCAGGTTTTTCTGAGGTTCTATGCTTGGACTTCTCTGACGTGTTATGTGGAGGTCTACGTGCAATATGATATCATCTTCAAGGATTTTTCTTGGCATTCGATACTGTTGTCTTTTGAAAAACTATTACGCTTCCGCAACTTTTAATTTCTTTTGAATCTTGTAAAACTTATCCACTTTTAATAAATGCAATGAGTTATGATTTTCAAAACGTCCATTAGTGGTCGTTCCCTTTGCCTTGAGTTTGATTTATTATCATGTCATGCCCTCGGACACGTATTCTGTCTAGGCCTCATTTGGGGGTGTGACAGATTGGTAATCAGAGCCAGGGTTATAGAGAAGCAAGTAGTATAACTAGGTCTGGTCTATAACCAGTATATGATCCTTGCGTGCTTTTATGTGTGCCTGTATACGTTGCTTTTCTATTGGCGTATACGTGAGTACTCATTTTGCATTGAGCTTGGTATGTTATGGTTTACCTCTGCCCTGCGTTTATCGTTCCATGCGTTTATGTTACTTTGCGTTTATTTTTTCCCTTGAGCTCTACTTTGCTATGAGCTTACGTTTATCTCGCGTTTATCTTTTCTCTACGTTTACGTTTGCCTTACGTATATTTCTCCATTTACATATATGGAAGTTGTCTATATATAAATATACTTAACCTTTCTAAGACATTATGAGTGACAGAATGGTCTCTAAACCTTTCTAAGACATTGTGAATGACACAATGGTCTCATTTACTTCTAAAACATCGTGAATAATATGATGATCTTTAAAACTTTTCACGACTTTACATTATACCGTTTTGCATAACTTTGAAACCCGTTACAGTCTGCCGACCCTACTGATTATTGATGTGCAGTCGTCGTAGGACTTCTACACGAGAAGTTTTACAACTCCCTAGGCAGTGCACCTAATCGTTGTAGTGTAGTACAGACAAGACTCGGGGTTGTTTATCGTTCACTCGAGGAATAGGTTGGGAAGGCTTGATCACGGTCTAACAGAATTCTAAGGGTTGAGAGAAGATTATTTTTGTATTTTTATATTTTATAAAAGCAAGTAAATCATATAATTGGAGGGAGGTTTGGTTTTAGCTATTTGAAATAAATATTAACTATGCTACTGGTGATAACAATAAGATAAAAGATTGTGTTTATTTAATCATGTATTACTCTCTAGATTGATTCTCCTAGTGTTATTGCCTTGTCACACTTGTGATGATCTGTGTAACTATTTCTAAAGCATGAACGAATTACACGAACCCGCCGTCTACTTAGTATGCCGCTAGAGCAATGCACAAGTAAGGTAGTATGAAGACTATTACCTGGCCCCTAGGAGTACACTAAGTGCATGTGAAATATATTAAGAGTGGATCAACCATATTAGGGGGCAAGGTAGTATGAAGAGTGTTACCTGATGGTATCCTTTCTACACAATCATGTTTCCCTAGACATATCAACAGTAATACAGACAAAAGATGGTTTTCTAAGACCTAACGTGCACATCCATCACATGAAGCAACACCACGAGATCTATCATTTCTTGGTTTCATACAATTATAAATTAAACACAATTAATAGGGTTTTAGCCAAGCATGTGAAGATAAAGCAAGAACAAACAAATCAAAACAACACATAGACTTATTTAATATGATTAAGTAAACCTTACTTGATTAAAACATGAATTAGAAGAAGTACAATAGGGTTTTTAGGCCCTAAAATCATCTCCTACAGCTGTTAAACGAACTAGGGTTTGTACACTCTTTTTTTCTAAATTTACACATCAAATCCTTAAAAATTCGGGTTTGTATATATAAGAAAAACGATGTTTATGTGACGGCGTCGCGTTTTAGTCATGACGCCGTCATAAGTAGAATCTTCTAGATCTGCGTTTGAGTCGGTGTGGGCTTCACATTATGAAATGTTGTGGTGACGCCGTCCACTTGATGGTAGTATGATGGGCGTCGTGTATAGCGTGTGACGCCGTCTTCCTGGCTATGTGAGCACAAATCTTCAAGAGTCTTGGTTTTGGTTCGTAATCTCATCCGTTTTTCCTCCAAATGAGCCCAAGTCACGTGTAATTCATCCAAATGTCTTCCAAATGAAAAATACCTGAAAAGGAACTATTAAGTACCTATTTTGGGCATAATCACACGATTTGGGGGTTAAAACGACCCCGAAAAAGGTATAAAATTGACACCTATCAAATACCACTACAATTGGGATTTGCTTCTCTCATGCAAATGGGTTTTTCTATCTAGACAATAACAATATGTGGGGTCATTTTACATACTCTTTAAAAATATTCTTACCAACACTAACCTTGCATCGTAATTAAAAGCATGGAAAATATACACTAGCACTCACATAAGTGTTTGGGGATTCTCTCTTTCTCTCGGGTGTATAATAAATAATAATATATAGGGGAAATGGAAAATAACACTCATTACCTGTCATAGCATATAAATTATCATAGGCTTGGTAAAGGATCAAACATCACCGCTAGGTGCAATCATTTAATTCATTATATATAAGAGGGTCTTTAAAGGGTTGTGGGGTGTAGGTGTAAGATAACATATAAGGGAAATGGAAATAGATTTGATACGTTTGGGTGGATTTGGGTGAATTTGGAGTGGAAGGGTTAGCTAATTATTTACACGGATACACGCTGATTTGGTTGCTAAGCCAAGGACTATGCGAAGATTACTAACTCACACCAACTATACACCAATCTCTTTCTTTTTTCTTTTCTCAATTTTTGTTAGAACATAATACAACATGGGGGTTTATAAACGCTACCCTACACTTGTGCTTTTACATTGCTTTGATATATATATCAAACTAATGACCCGTTTTGAGGTGGATCAAAATAACATGGAGATCATTTGACAAACATATAGGGGGTATTGACTTAACTTTTCTTCCCCATTCTTCCGCGAAATAAATACTACCATGAATCCCAATCGTCCAAAAATTGTATTTATAAGGATAAGGACTTAGCAACCGTGTACTCAAATAATTAACTTGGGTTAAAACAATAATGTACTAAAAGCGAGTTAATATAGGTAGGCTAAGGCTTTTGGAGTAACGATTGGTTTAAGGGTGGACAATGCTCTTATTAATAATAGTCTGGCGTTAAACCAGGAAAATTATGGAACCGTTGAAAAAAGGATAGGCTCAAAGGGTTGTACTAGGGGTATCCTGCACTAAAGGTGAGTGCATGGCAAGGGTGTGGGATAGTTATATGATCGAGGTGACCATCATAACAATTTCAGGTTTAAAACATAGGTTATTCCTAATGCCTCTTATCAAGCAAATCCTAATACTTACTGTGCGGTCTCAGAATACATCACAATAACAAGCTCTAGAATTTAATATACTACTGGTACAATCTCATAATCCTAAAGTAACCGATACTAATGTTCCAGAAAAGGCGACAAAACCACGCATACACATCCGTAACGACGGAATAGACACACATGATTGCTCACTCCTTAACTCGAACAAGCTAAAGGTATATATCTAAGGGCGAACCTCACATTGTGGGGGTGGAATTTTAAGGGTTTTGTGCAGGTCATATAAATTTCTATCCATGAGACGCTATTAATACTCGGTTTTCGTCGGTATGTGTCATAAAAAATTTAAATTTGGGTAAAAATCACCTTCTTATGTTATGTTTTGATAAATTACCCATCATTTTAAGGACAAAGCAAATGACAAATGAAATAATAGTTTCTAAGGTTTGTTTTCCCCCTACACTTATTTTGAACATTGTCTCCAATGTTCTCTAGAAGTACCCGTTAAAACAGATAAAAGGAAAAGAAAACAAGGAAAAGAAACTAGTACTCCCCTGGTTTGCTCAATAATGGAGAAGAAACATGCGATAACTGGTTAAATCTTCCTCCAAGAATCATCCAATGTAACTTCCTAAGAACTTTCGAGCTTCTTCTCATCAAATACAACCTGTAATCAAAGACAAAGACAACTATACCAAGCATAAAACGTGTGTTTTACCAAATATAAAATGTGAATTTAGGGTTCGACTCGATAAAACAGTAAATATAGGATGAGAGAATTGTTAGGCTCGTGGTTTTATGTAGGTTTATAAAAGAATATTACATATTTTAAATGTTGTGCAAGTTTTATTTTTAAAAATAATTAAAAAACTTTAGTTTTTTGGACCTGGGTGTTTGACGTCGTCGGGGTTGGTGTGACCCCGTCACAGGTGTCGTGATGACGACGTCGTGTGTTAATCGTGACGCTGTCTCCACAGTCTGTGAAAATGAAATTTTTGTTTTTGATGAAAAATTTTCCTGCATTGTTCCATAAGTTAATTCCTGTACTAATAGTTGTATAAAACCTGTGGATTTCAAATTCAATCATTTGACGCGAATTAGGGCTAAATAATTTATTTAACATGTTTGAATTTGGCTCAAAAGCCGGATAAATTCCCCTACACTTATTGTTTGCAAAATACCTATGATTGAAATTAAGACGAGGTTAAAGACAAACAAAGCATGATTACAAGATAGTTCAAACATAATAAAACAAACTATAAAGAATTAAAACACACGACACTCCTAATATGAGAGAAAAGTAAATTGGGTTGCCTCCCAAGAAGCGCTTTTTTTATTAACGAGTCTTGTAGCTAGATTCGAAGTCACACGTCCTTACATGACTTCTCCTTTGTTATCCATCATCTCTTTTTCTAATCATATTAAATGTTTAATTCCCCTCCTATCACCCCCGTCTTGCTTGTACGCATCTCCGATAAGTAAGCTTTGGTAGTAGTGCGTCATTCCATGGCCAAAGTTTTCTTCATGGGCGGACGAAGGTATGAAATCGGTGCCCAACCCCATAAGTTTTGTTTGCTTAAATATCTCCACGGTGTGGGGCATTTTAAATGTGATCTTCTCATCATCTTGATTGAACATGACCGCTCCTTCATTTTCATTGTAGGCAATGCCAGTTTCCTTAATGAAGGGCCTTTCAAAAACTATTTCTTCAAGGTGGTGATCGATAATGCTAGTGGTATCTTCTAATATCATAAAGTCGCATCGTAGGCGAAACTTCCTATGAAAATCTTTAGGCCTCTTATTCTTCCTACAAAGTTGCTAATTTTATTAGGGTTTGACGGTTTTTGCCTTGGTCTAAGCCCATAAGTCATAATCTAATTGTATTGACGCCTAGACATGATATTGATTGGCGATTCTAGGTCTATGTAAGCGTGTCTCTTGAAGAAGTGACCGATCATGCAAGAAATTTTGATGTTGTTTGGGTTTCTGGCTCTTATCCTTGCCTTTACCCACGGAGGTCGAGGATTCTTTAATAGCCATTCATGATGTGTTAATTCCTTCATAGTTGGGAACGAGTTAAAGTTTTCACCATCTTCTTTATCTTCCTCCTCCTCGATTATTTCTTTAACTTCCTCGTCAGTCTCAAATTTACTCTTTTATGCTTCAATTTCTCCATCTACTTCCATGTCAGTCTCTATTTCATTCTCTTTCTTGTCTTGATCCTTTACCCCTTCTTTTCTTTTTATCACACCATCGAGGTTGAGATCACGCTCGTTGGTTGATGAGTCATATTCTTTTGTATCGCTGTCTGTGCTTGGGATAACGATTGAATTGACAAAATGAACGCGTTTTGGAGCTGATGGATTTTTGTTTAGTTCTTTTATAGATGCGGGAGAGAGATATTTTAGGGAGAGCAATTTTGATGGGCTTTTGATTCCTTTCTTCCTGAGTTCCTCCCTTTCGTCATGGCTGATTGCTGCAATGTTTTTGGGAGCCATGGGATTTCCTGCATTTTTAAGGGTAGACACATTATTGAGTTTCTCGGAAATAGTTTTCCAAAGGAGGTTAATCTTGCCATTCATGTCGTCCTGTTGTTGTTCTAGTTGGGTTCCTAGGTGAGATAACATCTTCTCTTAGTTAGAGTCAAAATCAAGTAATGTCTTTTCAAGCTTCATTTGATAACTAGAGGAATGGATGGAGATTGACCCGCCTTGTGGGCTAGTGAAGGTATGGGTGTATGCCCAGTTGAAGTTTGGTTTCTCCTTCCAGGTGTTGGTGGCATCAATAAAGTTGTTTTGCTCGGGCTTGAAGGTATACCAGTTACCTCCCGCTTCATCGGTACGCGAGGATGCGTATTCAACAAAGGCTTGTTCGGGATCTTCCATGCAATACTGAGTGTCGTGGGGACCACTGTAGATCTCACATGAGGTAGTGATTTTGTTTACTTGAGTAGGTTGTGTCGGAGCAAGATGAGCTTCCATCAAGCGTTGAACTTGATTTTTGAGCTCGATTAGACGGCGATCGGATGTACTCGGGACATCTTGAGGCAAAGCAATTGCCTTGACCGCCTTGGTGAAATCTCTTGGGTCGTTCCAACTTTTGTTGTCATAGAGGGAGAGGTCCTCTAATAATGCCTAGGATTCTTCGGCGTTGAGGTCCCGAAGCTTACCACCGGCCAATTAGTCAATGGTTCATCTTGTGACGGGATTGACATGGTTATAAAAAATTTAGACTTGGAGCTAAAGGTCTATGCCATGATGAGGGACTTTTTGGAGTAAGTCCTTGAAACGAGTCCATGCTTCGGATACAGATTCTCTATGATGTTGTTACATCAGGATATCGTAGCGGAGTTTTGCGGTCCTTCCCGGTGGAAAGAATTGAGCAAGGAATCGGGTAGTAAGATCCTCCCATGTGGAGATGGATCCTGCTGGCAGACATTCAAGCCAATTTCTAGCTTGATCGCGAAGGGAAAATTGAAATAAGCGTAGGCGCGTTCTTTCCCTATTTTCATCGTCAAGGTCAAGTGAGTCCACAAGTTTAATAAAATCCTTAAGGTGTTGGTTTGGATCCTTGGACCAAAGTCCATGGAATGAGCATCCATTGTGCATCAACCAAATGGTCTCAGATCGAAGAGGTACCACATTGTTCCCTGCTAGGAGCTCAATGGTACTCCTATATCCCTCGTGGCTAGGTTTGGAGTAGTCTCCTAGAGTACGGATAGGATTCTCATCTCCTATGGTGGTTGACGAGAATAGATTACAAAACAAATAACACGAAGAAAAGATAGACTACAAGAAAGCTAATATGCGGGAATTAAAGTCTCACTTGAAAGGATTCAAGTGAGTAGAACTAAGCTAAACTATGATCAGAACCTAACTATTCATTGTGCGATTGTCGTAGGACTTCTACACGAGAAGTTTTACAACTCCCTAGGCAGTGCACCTAATCGTTGTAGTGTAGTACAGGCAAGACTCGGGGTTGTTTATCATTCACTCGAGGAATAGGTTGGGAAGGCTTGATCACGGTCTAACAGAATTCTAAGGGTTGAGAGAAGATTATTTTTGTATTTTTATATTTTATGAAAGCAAGTAAATCATATAATTGGAGGGAGGTTTGGTTTTAGCTATTTGAACTAAATATTAACTACGCTACTGGTGATAACAATAAGATAAAAGATTATGTTTATTTAATCATGTATTACTCCCTAGATTGCTTCTCTCAGTGTTGTTGCCTTGTCACACTTGTGATGATCTATGTAACTATTTCCTAAAGCATGAACGAATTACACAAACCCGTCGTCTACTTAGTATGTCGCTAGAGCAACGCACAAGTAAGGTAGTATGAAGACTATTACACGGCCCCTAGGAGTTTACTAAGTGCATGTGAAATATATTAAAAGTGGATCAACCATATTAGGGGGCAAGGTAGTATGAAGACTGTTACCCGATGGTATCCTTTGTACACAATCACGTTTCCCTAGACATATCAATAGCGATAAAGACAAAAGCTGGTTTTCTAAGACCTAACGTGCACATCCATCACAAGAAGCAACACCACTAAGATATACATTCTAGGTTTCATACAATCATAAATAAACACAATAATAGGTTTATCCAAGCATGTTAAAGATAAAGCAAGAATAATAAATCAAACAACACATAGACATATTGAATGATTAAGTAAACCTTACTTGATTAAAACATGAATTGGAAGAAGTACAATAGGGTTTTTAGGCCCTAAAATCGTCTCCTACAACTGCTAAATGAACTAGGGTTCGTACCCTCTTTTTATTCTAAAGTTACATACTCAAAACCTAAATTCGGGTTTAAATATATATATATATAAGAAAAATGACGCGACGGCATCGAGTTTTAGTCGTGATGCCATCATAAGTAGAATCTTCTAGATCTGTGTTTGAGTCGGTGCGGGCTGACGCCGTCATGAAATGTTGTGGTGCCGTCACTTGATAGGTTGTCACGGCGTCGTGTATAGCTTAGGACGTTGTCTCCAGGCTCTGTGAGCACAAATCTTCAAGAGTATTGGTTTTGGTTGGTAATCTCGTCTGTTTCTCCTCCAAATGAGCCTAAGTCACGTGTAATTCATCCAAATGTCTTCCAAATGAGAAATACCTGAAAAGGAACGATTATGTACCTATTTTAGGCATAATCACACGATTTTAGGGGTTAAACGACCCCGAAAAAGTGTATAAAATGACACCTCATCAATTATCCTACTATTCGACTCTGAAGACGACTATGAACACCTATCCCATACTGTTGAAACACCTACGTTATCTCGTTACGTCTTAACTTTTCTTGCTTCTCGTAACTCCTAGGAACATGCCGATTAATTCGCACACAACTTTAACCCATCACCTCATAACATTTCATTTCTTTTTGGAAACACAACTTGTGAAATTCAACTTATTTTATTTCGTTTACTCCATTCGATCTTGAAGAAAATACCAAAAACAAGATAAGGAATGAGTTTTGCGAGGATCAAGTGTATTATAACCAGACGAATTGCTAATGCTATCAAAGTTATTGGTGTCTATGAGGAAAAAATCCACATGACTCGCAACTAAATGGATTAGGTCATACGTTAGAAAACCGAGGTGGTACGGAATGCCAAAAACAAAATAAATGACAAAAGGCCGTGAGAGCTTACATTGCTAGACCAAATAACAAAAATAGATACGTAGGAAAGTTACCCTACTACAACCAACGTAAGTTGCGCCACACTAGGCCATGCACTGTGGAGTGCAATAACTACAAGAGAGTTGGCCATATGAGTAGAGATTGTAGGACACCCGTTTCGATAACAACTTAGAGGCCGCAGTGGGAAATTAGAAACCTGAAATACCTATTATGAGTGTGGAAAATCAAGACATTACAAGAGTGATTGTCCAAATCTGAACCGTGCGAACCGTATTTGGGAGGTAGAAGCTCGCGAGAACTCCAACGTCGTCAAAGATAATGTTGATACTTAAGGAGAGATTTTCCTACCTTTTCTAGCGAAACCTAAATAGACTTGGACTGTAGCCCCTAAGAGTTTTACACTAGTACTTCCTTGTGAATTTCGTGTATTAGTAGATGTTTCTAAACCCTCTATTCATTTTGTGTCATGGCGATTTGGTCAGTTACACTTCAATTCTCTAATCATTTATGTAAGGTACTCCTCGGATCTATTACCGTCTTACAACCCATTTCATTATTATTTTATAAACCTTTTTACTAGTATAAACTGTTTAGATGTTATCGTATGAACCAAACTAGCATCGTCTTATAAACAGAGTTACTGTCATTTATAAAACTGCTTTTTTTCTTCTTTCTGTCAGTCTACGAACCTTTTTGCTAAGCAACTTATTAATCACTTTACTATCGTCTTATAAACCATTTCACTATTGGTTAACAAACTATTTCAATAATCATTCTAAAAACCATTTTCTCAACATCTTATGATTATCCTACTATGGCCTCATAACTTATCTCGATATTATTTAATGAACAAATTCGTTTCTATCTTATAACCTATTTTACGGTTATTTATAAAATCTTTTGCTACCCTATTATAAACTATTTTGCAATCATCTTACAAACCATTTCGTTGTCACCACATGAACTATTTCGTTGTCGTTTATAAACTATTTCGTTGTCAAGTTATAAACTATTTCGTCGTCATCTTATGAACTACTTTGTGTCTTTTATAAACTATTGTGTTGTCACTTTATAAACTATTTGGCTGTCGGCTCGTAAACTATCTGTTACCATATTCTAAACCCCTTACTATTACGTTATAGATCGTCAAGTAACTTTCTCGTAAACTATTTCGATATCACCCCTTGAGCTATTTTATGCTATTTTACAAAATGTCTTGTGTCGCTATATAAACCACCTTGTATTCGTCTTTACGAACTGTTTCATTACCTTATAAACCGTATTGTTTGTACCATATAACATTTTAACCGTAACCTTTATTTGACAAAACGAGCACTTCATCGTTAGTCCCTAAATTATACATAGATTGGCCACCTATGTCTAATTCAGGAAGGACCATGTTGTGCTAGGAGTAGTCGCAATATACAATGTGAATTTAGGGTTGACTCGATAGATAGGATGAAAGAATTGTTAAACTCATTAGGTTTTGCAGGTTTATAACAGAAGAATACATATATTAAATTAGTCAAGTTTTAAATATCAGAAAATGATTAAAAACTTTGAATTTTCTGAACTGGCGTTTGAACGCCAGTCAGTTGTTGTGGTGATCCCAGATCACAGTGTCGGGGTGACTGCGACACAATGTAAATCGTCGACGCCGTCTCCACAGTCTATGAAAATGAAAATTTTGTTTTTTGATGAAAATTTTCCGCACTTGATTCCGAAATTTAATTCCTGTATAAATGGCTGGACAGAAACCCCGAGATTTAACAATTTCAAACATATGTACTAATGACTCGAAACTGACGCGAATTAATCTAAACAATTCATTTAACATGTTTGAATTTGGCTCAAAAACCGGATGAATTCCCCTACACTTATTGTTTGCAAAATACATTTGATTGAAATTAAGACGAGGCTAAAAACAATACAAAGCATGATTACAAGATAATTCAAACATAATAAAACAAATCATGTAGAATTAAAACACATATGACACTCCTAATATGCGGGAAAGGTAAATTGGGTTACCTCCCAAGAAGCGCTTTTCTTTATTAACGAGTCTTGTAGCTAGAATCGAAGTCACACGTCACGTGTCGTAGAAGTGTTCCAAGTCGATGATTTCTCTTGGGCTTTCTCTTTCAGAAGAGCTCCTAGGTTGGGGATTGATGTAGGGTGTTTGGTGTAAACTCTTCTTCGACTGGGACAGATTAATCTCATCTTGGCGTGCCCCCCCCCCCCCAAAAATGGGTTGGGGGGGGCCCATCCCGTTCTTGGGTGGTTTATCCCAGTTAATTGGTTTTTTAATTAGGTCCTCCGATTCCCACATGTTACACTTAAGGTTAATAGGTATGGCTCCTAGGAATTCTACCATTCTCCTAGACACTAAGGTATCATAAAAGGTTTAAGCTCGGCATCTCTAGAAATTTCCCATTCTCCGGGCAAGTGGCAGTCTAAGAAGTCTTTCCTAGCGTAGTAAAGGGGTTTTATGCCTATTTCACCCGTGCTAGGTCGGGGTTTATAGGATTCCCTTTTTCTAAGTGTGGTCCAATAAGGTTTCCTCCTCACCTAAGTCTATTCCTTTTACACTGAATACCGACCTAGTGAATCCTCCGTTCACCTGCCGCTAATTTTGGCCATACCTACAAAAAATAACTCGATGAGCGGTAGCTAGGAATCCTCATCCTACAAGTAAATGGGTCTCGGTGTCCTTTTTTTACATATCGAGTAACTAGAAATATTAAATAAATTTAGTTTCGCTATGTAGACTTCCTACGACTTTCACGATCGCCCGACAGGGTAGGATATATTTGGATCCGTCAGCCAATCCAAAGATAATGGTCCAGTCTCTATTAATAATCCGAAAAAAAAAATGGTGGGGGTTAAGCTTTTGAAGAGTAAAGGGATTATACTATAGCTCGATATGCCCTAGGATCAGCTAATAGTTCGAAAGGTTTTGAGTCCCCTAATCTACAAGGTAAAGTGAATAGCCCGGGGTCTTCTATTTTTACAGGTGTTTCTCCTTGAACAAATGCTGATCCGTTTTTTCCTAGTTCTAAACTCTCAACGTATTTATCTAATATAGAGATTAAAGATGTAGTGCGTAAGGGCTAGGACTTCGAAGAACACGTAGTTAAGGAGTAAATCTTTTAAATTCATTTCAGGTTGGAATTGGTTACTCTGGTTGTTTGTGGTTTCGAGTGGATGCATCTTTAAAGTGTGCCTATAGCGTTGATCGCGTGGACTGGTGAGATGAACATTAAGGGATCCGTTATTGGACAAAGAACGAGGGGTTAAAAAAGACAGAAACTGATGGGTCCCCAGTTTCGGGCTCTTAATCGTATCACTAGGTAGTGTGCTTGCTATTCGATCGGTGATTGCCTTTAACACAGTGTCGATTTTGTTGGTCATCTCGCTTTGTTGTTGTTTACACACGGCTTCAAACTTTGTGATAGCTATAGGCGTCTTGAGATGCCATGAATTCAGAAACCAATCCTTCTATATATGATTGATTGTTAAAATTTTGAGGACGGTTGTTGAAGGGACAGTTCGGGATCGAACCGTTAGTTTGGAAACCGGGTTTGGTGGGTTATAGAAATTAATTTGGAATTTTGAGAGTTGTCTTCACCTAAATTAACGGGTGATTCTCCATTAACGGATTATAGGTGTCAACCAATATTGTTTTGCTGGGCTTAAAGAATACCACTTACCCCCACCGTTCTTCGGTACGCGAGGATAGCGTATTCAACAAAGGCTGTTCGTGATCTTCCATGCAATACAGAGTACGTGTGAGTACCAGTGCAGATCTCACATGAGTAGTCATTTGTTTCACTTGAGTAGGTTGTGTTGGATCAAACCATGAAGCTTCCATCAGCGTTGGTACTTGATTTTGAGCTCGATTATACGGACGACGGATGTACTCGAACATCTGATGCAATGCCGATTGCCTTGACCGCTAAGCGAAATACCCTAAGGTCGTACCACTTTCGTTGTCAATAGAGGGAAATGTCCTCTATTATGCCCATGAGTACTTCGGGTGGTTGAGTCAACGAACTTTTGGCCAGACCGCGGGGGGGTACCCAAAATGGTCAATGGGATCTCTTGTGATGGTGATTGACATGCACATCTAAAAAATTTAGACTTGGAGCTAAAGAATCCGATGCCATGATGAGGGACTTTTAGAGTAAGATCCTTAGAAACGAGTCCATGCTTCGGATAAAGATTCTCCATGATGTTGTTGGAACATCAGGATATCGTTGCAAAGTTTTGCGGTCCTTATCCCGTGGAAAGAATTGAGCAAGGAATCGGGTAGTAAGATCCTCCAATGTGGAGATGGATCAGCTGAAGGCTTCAAGCCCATTGTCTAGCTTGATCGCTCCCCTACACTTGGGATTTGCTTGTTGTCTCACCCCGCCAAGGCGGAAACGCGAGGCGCGACGAGAAAGGGAATCATCACAACACATTGGCGTCTATATATAGAAACTAAAACATGCATAAAATACAAGGTATAGACATGCAGTGTCATGAAAATACCCAAACATATCAACAAAATCCAAAAGGCGTCTAACATTGAAATAAAGGCAGTGCACGTCAATGTCATGACATGCAACCATTCATACTTCCTAACAAAGCAAAACAAATAACATTCATCATCCAAAACAAATAACTAAATCTAGATAACTAAACTTCGTCAGCTGCCAACGGTCCATTTAGCCACTTTTCCTAACTTTAATCTCATCCTGCTGAATACCTAAAAATGATGCTTATACGTCAACACAATGGTTGGTGAGAAACATAGGTTTTCAGACACACATATTCAATCCATTACCAAAATCATTAATCGAATTACTGTGATTATAAAACAATACTTTCGCATGACAATTATGCAAACTAACATACAAGCTAACATGCAAATCAATCCAATCAATCATTCAAACACCAATCAGATGAACTTAATTGCTCTTGGATCATACCAAATCTTTTTCCCTCTAGCTCAGGCCATGGATACCCACAAGTAACCCTCCTGACTAGGCAACAATACATCATTATCATATCACATAATATGTAGCACATAACGAATATCAGTCACATAATAGTCCATGCATTTACAATAACACATAATTACAGCAATTTAAAAAATATTTCAACACTTGCATCATTTATATCGCAAGTTTAAAACGCAATAAAAAGTGGGACTATGTAACTCACCTGATTGCTCATAACGCATCTTCCAATTCCTATCACACAACTATACAAGTAAATAAACACGGTTACACACGACCAAGCTAAAAGCTTTAGTCCATGTAACACACATATGATGTATGTCTAAGGGTTTGATTAACCATCATGGGTCACCCCGACACCATGCCCAACCTTAACCACCTCATTAACACATTATACTAGTTAACTACAATTTATTCAAAGATGCAGAATTTTAGTGTATCTTTACTAACTTAAAAACCTTACTTGCTGACCTCCATAAATTATATCAAAAATCATCTAAGTTTATTTATAAGTTTACTAACTACCTTGTGATTCCCAAATGCTCATTACATGTGCAACTATCCCAAATAAAATCAAACTTCAAAACTATCCCAATTCGGATCTGATTGCGCACTAAAATGTATGGCCCTAACTACCATACTTAGACACAATATCAAAAGCTATCCTTTTAGTGTTTCTTTATATACATATTGAAATTAACCAGTGTAGATTGGATAACCTTAATTCCACTTTTAAGTTAGGGTTTTACCCTCCTAAACATGACCTAATTCTGACATGTATTTACTGTTTTAACAACCTTTCTTGTAACCAATATTTAACCAACTTCCATAACTCCAAATCATTTGAAATTGTACTTTTTGAAAAATAGACTCTTTGAACTTCAATTTAGGCTTTTGAATCATATCAAAACACATTTATATCATCATGATATCAACAGTTGAACACAACCCTAAATTCTGCTCAACTTTAAATCATAAATTAACGCGATCTAACCCTAACCATTTACACCAATATGATCCTAATTAAACCCTAATCGCTCTAGCATGATTAACACATCCTTAATTACAGAAGTTTTTAAAACCCTAAAGATCCAACATTACATATTACATGAATGCAAGAATTAAACTAGGTTAATGATACATACCTCTTGATTACTAGCTCCTAACACAAACCCAAACAAAACCTTAGATCAAATTATTATTCTCCTTATTCTTAGGGATGGAAGTTGACTCAAAAGGGATATGGGGCTCAATGAGTCATTTTTTAAGCTTATGAATCCCTTATCTAACTAACTAGAATCATAATCCTAGTCAAACTCCTAAGATAAGGCCCAAAATCTCTTTTCTTTTCTTTTTCCTTTCTTGGGCCGATTTCTACATATACATACATATATATTTTTTAATTATTAATTAACTAATTATATTCATTACCTTAAGTTTTCATAAAAACCTAAGCTAATTTGGGTAAACCTTTTTACACAAACGCTACTTACTAAACTTTCTAAAAATAACTTTTCCTTTCAAATTTCACTTTCTATTTTTAGAAAGTCTACTATAAATATCCAAATTTCACTCATTTCACTTAATTCCAACATGATACATTTCTCATAAACGCTTAACACAAAATCATCCAATTATTGACGTAGCATTGCATGCAATACGCCATTCTTTTCTCATTATCACTATAAGTGAACAAATGGAATACTCATCACCAAACACAAACGCACTCAAGATGAGATGATCATACACCTCAAAATGATATCATGCACATATTCAAACCACTTAGCACACACATTTAACACATAACACACAATAAATCACACAAAATGAACTCTTAGCCATTTCTAAAGGTATCACTAGCCTTATTAAATCACAGTTGTCACAGTATCCCCTCCTTGAGGAAATCTCGTCCTGAGATTTAACTAGCAGGCTCAACAACTCGGTCCACGAACAACTGTGGATACTTAATCCTCATCTGGTCTTCGTGTTCCCAAGTAAACTCAGGATCACGTTCGATTTCCAACCTACTTCACAGTGTTACCTTCCACGTTTTAACCTCTTAATTTCTCGATCCATAATCTCTACAGGTTCCTCGACAAAACGAAGTGTCTTGTCGACCTTTATCTCATCAAATGGCACATGCAAATTAGCATCTGCCAGTCACTTCTTCAGATTTAACACATGAAAGGTGTCATGCACGCTATTCAACTCCTCAGGTAACCTCAACATATAAGCTACAGGGTCGATCCTTTCAAGGATCTCAAACGTCCCTACATATCTTCGGTGTATAACTTACCTTCTTTTCCAAAACGCAACTACCTAAGAAGTTACGCCTTCCAAGGCGAACCCTTAATAATACAATGATCTCCCAACCGTCAAACTCTAAACGGGCTTACGCCTATAATCAACATAGCTCTTTTGACGATCTCTCGCCGCTTTGGACTTTTCCTTTACCAAAACTACCTTATCAGTCGTTTATTGTACTAACTCAAGTCCAGTCAAACTACTCTCTTCAATCTCTGCCCATAGAACAGGCGACCTACATTTTCTTCTATACAAAGCTTAAAACGGAGCACACCGAATGCTCAAATGATAACTACCACCAAAATCGATAACACATGCCCTCATTATATCTTCCAATCATACGTTCACTTTGTCCATCCGCTTGAGGATGCTAAGCAGTACTCAAATCCAATCGCGTCTCTAACCCTTTCTGCAGCGTCTGCCAAAACCACGAGGTAAATCATCCATCTCAATCTGAGTTGATCGTCACCAGAATTTCATTCCTTGCTATTATCTCATCAATATAAATCCTTGCCAACTTCACATCTTGAAATCTTCTTGTATAGCTAGAAAATGAGCTAACTTGGTCAGTCTATCGACCATCACCCAAATCACATCATACTCACTACTTTGACCTTGGAAATTTAGTGATAAAATCCATGGTGATTCTATCTCATTTTCACTCAAGTATCTCAGGCTGTTGCAGTAAGCCAAAAGTCTTTGACATTGCAGCCTTCACCTCTTAAACAAATCCAACAATTGCTAACATAGGTAGCTATATCCTCTTCTACATGTGGCTACCAATACATGTCTCCAAGGTTATAGTATGTCTTTTCCGCTCCCGGATGTACCAAGTATCTTGATGCATGGGCCCCATCCATTACACTTCCTACCAATAGAACCTAAATTCAATCCATAAAGTACAAACTCTCGTCTCCTTTTCTTTCCATCTGTGGATCTAAACCATGTAGCCTTTCTGCGAGTACGTTCTCTTGCTTGAATGCCTCACTTTGGGCTGCCAGTATCATTCTTCTTACTCGTCTTGATTTCACTCTCTCCTTTCTACTCAATGCATCACTCACTACATTCGCTTTATCGGAGTATCACACAATCATTCTTCAAAGTCTGAAAAGCCTCTTCTTGTTCTACATTCCACTCATACTTCTGATTCCTCTCAGTTAAGGAAGTAAGGTGGTTCAACAACCTTAAAAAAATTTCGCGATGAACGTCGGTAGTAATGTAAAACCCTAAAATCAGAACAAGTGCAAAATTACCAAAATGCCCCTAATGTCAGAAAATTTAATAAAAGCATGAATAAAATTTCAATCCAGAGTGTTATAAATTATAAAGTACATCATGTGACAAGTATAAAATTTATATAAGATTAAAATATCTTATTTTATGCAAGAAAAATAATTATTACTTATATATATATGTATTTTGCCAAATTATTAAAAGGTTAATTATGTATATTATACAAATTAAATATAAAATAAAATAGGGAAATTATAAAATATTTTTAGGCAAAATTAAATCTGATTTTATCCCCTTGAATACCCAAAAAAACTCGGGCATGTTTAAGATTGGTAAATTCTTTTTAATATACAATTTTCATTGTAAATATCTTAAAAAACCATTACAAAACCCAAACAATTAAAGTGGCGGCACCATAATTTTTTTCAAGGCAAGGAACGATTTTTCTAGGGTTCTTGGAGTACAAGGTACTAAGAAAATTAATAGGTTCATATAGTTTTGAAGCTTGATTCGATTTTATGTTGTTCTTTTGAATTCGAAAATTCTAAGCCGAACTTCAATAATCATAAAATCCATCCTAATTATTCAAGGTAATTTTATAACGTCATTTTACATTATATAATCTGATATGTTCAATGAGGAAAAATTATCATAGCACGTCATTTTTGATTTAATAAGCTTACACATGATCTAAACCCTAATAATGTGCAAGAATTGAATTCGTCTCTAAATAAAATTTATCTTTCGATTTTATAATTTTTATGACTTGTATATAACATGTATGACCAGATAAATTGTTAGAAAAATTGTATAAAAGATTAGATAAATATCCGTGGAATTGTTCAATTCTTGCCGATTTTGAAATATGAAGGAAATGAAGGAATAATAATTTTTGGAAAAACGAATGAAGGGTTAAGGGTTATTATATTTTTCCAGGTCCAATACATGCTAATGAAATGGAAGAAAAATTATGTAATTAAATGGGGAAAATTACTAATTAGGGTTTTGTGCAAATATTGGTTACCCAGTATGTGTTTTAAAGTATAAGGGGGTGTTTATGTAATTCAGAAACTTTGGGGGCTGATTATGACATGTTACTATAATGTATAGATTCTGAGGAAAAATAAGTGAAGGGTATAAATTGTCATTTGAAAATTGTTATGGGTTAAAACATGATTTAATTATAAAAAAATATATATATAATTCGAATTAGTATTAAAAACTGAGTTGCTAAGAGAAGTGTAAATTATGAAAAGTACAGGTTATGATCAGTAAATTAAGTATTAATATGAAAATACCATTATTTGAATATATAAGGGCTTGAATTGGCAAAAATGGATAATTAAAGATTATGTCTAATTTAAATTAATAACAAAAAGGACTAATTACTAAATTGATGTAAGACAAGGATTTTGGATTGTAAATACAGAAAGAGAAACCTGCTAAAAATAGAAACAAGCTATTTATTGGAAACTTACTATAATAAAACCTGCAAATAAGAAACATGCTATTTCCTCATCTGATCTTCGTGTTCCCAAGTAAACTCAGGACCACGTTTCAAATTCCATCTAACTTTCACTAGTGCTATCTTCTTAAGTTTTAACTTCTTAATTTCTCGATCCATAATCTCTACAGGTTCCTCAACAAAATGAAGTTTCTTGTCGACCTTTATCTCATCCAATGGCACATGCAAATTAGCATCTGCCCGACACTTCTTTAGGTTTGACACATGAAAGGTGTCATGCACACAACTCAACTCCTCAGGTAACCTCATCCTATAAGCTACAAGGCAAATCCTTTCAGAGATCTCAAACGTTCCTACATATCTTGGTTCTAACTTACCCTTTTTCTAAAACGCACTACGCCCTTCCAAGGCGACACCTTTAATAATACCCAATCACCCACCTCAAACTCTAACAGTTTACGTCTCTTATCCGCATAGCTCTTTTGACGATCTCTCGCCGCTTTGAGCTTTTCCTTTATCAATACCACCTTATATGTCATCTCTAGTACTAACTCAGGTCCAATCAAACTGCTCTCTCTAATCTCTGCCCATAGAATAGGCGACCTACATTTCCTTCCATACAAAGCTTCAAACGGAGCACACCGAATGCTCAAATGATAACTACCACCAAAATCGATAACGCATGCCCTCATTATATCTTCCAAAGTTGGAATCATACGTTCACTTTGTCTATCCGCTTGAGGATGCTAAGCAGTACTCAAATCCAATCGCGTCTCTAACACTTTTTGCAGTGTCTGCCAAAACCACGAGGTAAATCATCCATCTCAATCTGAGTTGATCGTCACTAGAATTCCATTCCTTGCTATTATGTCATCAATATAAATCCTTGCAAACTTCACATCTTGAAATCTTCTTGTATAGCTAGAAAATGAGCTAACTTGGTCAGTCTATCGACGATCACCCAAATCACATCATACTCACTACTTTGACCTTAGAAATTTAGTGATAAAATCCATGGTGATTCTATCTCATTTTCACTCAAGTATCTCAGGCTGTTACAGCAAGCCAAAAGTCTTTGACATTGCAGCCTTCACATCTTAAACAAATCCGACAATTGCTAACATAGGTAGCTATATCCTTTTCTACACGTGGCCACCAATACATGTCTCCAAGGTTATAGTACGTCTTATCCGCTCTCAGATGTACCAAGTACCTTAATGCATGGGCCTCATCCATTACACTTCCTACCAATAGAACCTAAATTCGATCCATAAAGTACAACTCTCGTCTCCTTTTCTTTCCATTTGTTGATCTAAACCATGTAGCCTTTCTGAGAGTATGTTCTCTTGCTTGAACGCCTCACTTTGGGTTGCCAGTATCATTCCTCTTACTCGTCTTGATTTCACTCTCTCATTTCTACTCAACGCATCACCCACTACATTCGCTTTATTGGAGTATCACACAAATAATTCTTCAAAGTCTGAAAAGCCTCTTCTTGTTCTACGCTCCACTCATACTTCTGATTCCTCTCAGTTAGGGAAGTAAGGGGGTTCAACAATCTTAAAAAAATTCACGATGAACGTCGGTAGTAACCTGCCAATCTTAAGAATAATCATTCAATTCCTCGCTGCCTCACTCTTACTTGGATCCACGTGTATACGTTATGGTTGACCACGTCACCAAGAAAATGCACTTCTTCCAACCAAAACTCACACTTAGAAAACTTAGCATACAGCTTCTCCTTCATCAGTGACTCCAACACTAACTTCAAATGAACTTCACGCTCCTCCTTCGACTTTGAGTAGGCCAGAATGTCATCAATGAATACGATGACAAACTTACCTAAGTACGGTTTGAAAACACGGTTCATTAAGTCCATGAAAACCGTTGGTGCATTGGTTAACCCAAAAGGCATAACCGTAGACTCAAAATGTCTGTATCTCATTCGAAATGCGGTCTTTGGAATGGCATCCTCATGCACTCGTAGCTGATGATAACCTGACCAAAAATCTATCTTTAAGAAAGGACACGCTCCTCATAACTGATCAAACAAGTCATCAATCCTAGGGAGTGGATAACGGTTTTTAACAGTTAATTTGTTCAACTCCCTATGATCAATACACATGCAAAAAGAACCATCCTTCTTCTTCATGAATAACACCGGTGCTCCCTACGGCGAATGGCTAGGTCGTATGAAACCCTTGTCTTGCAACTCTTGAAGTTGCCCGGACAATTCCTGCATTTCCGAGGGTGCCAAACGATAAGGAGACTTCGCGACCGGCGTCGCTCCAGGAACTAAGTCTATACATAACTCAACTTGTCGCTACGGTGGTAGCCCCAACAAGTCTTCCGAAAACACATCAGTAAGGTCTCGCACCACGAGTATATCACTTATCCTAGGTTCATCTATCTTAGCGTTCATTAGGGCTTTGGCGGCTCCCAAAGTACGTTCCCCTTGAACTTGAAGTATCTCATCACCTTCCAACGGTATCCTAACCACCTTCTCATGACATACTATCACAAACTTCCTCTTGGACAACTAGTCCATTCCCACAATCACATCAAAGCTTCCACGACTCAACGGTATCAACGAGCTCCAAGGGTTACAAACAATCGAATAGGATAACAAACGAATATCGAGTCAAAGGCTTAGAATGCATATAGGAGATTCCACATATGCGAATAGACGTGGATCAAATGACATAAGAATCCTTTGAAGAAAGGATACGCATATGTACCGAGTGAATACGCGAACGAAAAAAAATCAACAAGCGTACCACGACAAAAGAACACATAAAAAAATCTATACGAAAGACGAAAATTCTTATACCAATTATCGACTTTACTCAAAAGACCAAATTAAATAATGTTTTATAAAAAATCAATTTAAAATAAAGAAAGTCACTTTAAGTATAAAAATCATTTTAAATAATAAATAAAATTATCTTAAATGTAATCTTTATAAAATTCATTCTGGTTGTCATAAAAATCTAGAGATGGTTATCTAATGGTGTATCGTACCTTACCACTATGAATCACTTTAAACCTGCTTTTTATAATAAAATAAAATTTATTTAACCACTCAACAATTTTCATATCCTATTTGCATAGGCCATTTAAACATATTCTATTTACGAAGATCATTTTTAAACACAGTTTTTCCCAAACACTAACACAATACTTCAAAAAGGGCTTTTATAATTAGACATCAATTCTAAAATATGTTACTTAAACAAAGGACACCATAATACCAAAAGAGATCGTAAAACACCTTACAGACTCTAACACAATTTTATTGTTTGAAAACAGAAAATACCAGGAACCATATACTCAAAATAAAATCAAACGAACTCGTATAAGAAAACTCGTGCAAGACATTACGTACGCAAAAGAAAACGTAAGGTCTTATCTAAAATAACGATCAATAGAGCAAACCTAAAAGCATTGATACTAACACATCGCCAACGGGTTACGAAAACCATGGGATATACAACCAAGGGAGTAATGATCCACACTAATATGTTAGGAACAATTAGTGCTCAAAAGAAACCTTTGATACTTATACGAGTAATCAATGCAATGAAAGAACTAACAAAACGCGCCTATATCCGAAAGAGCAGATCCAAACAAACAATCGAGCAACTAGCAACCACAGCAATAATAATAGTACTAGGTATTTGCAAATACTAGAGAAACTTATTATCTATACAACTCAATTTAACATATCCTCTAATTAGGGTAAGAGAATAATTCTCTACCCATACCACCATCCTTATCATGAATACACATATAAAAAAAACATATTACACTACCACCTTACAACCAAACACAAATAAATGCAATCATGGTTACAAGTCTACGTGTGTGATGCCTTTATAATTATGTTGGCCACCATAATTATAAGTTCCTCCTTTCACACGTGTACTTACTTTCAAGACTACCCATTTCAATCTTAATACGCACATAAGCACATATACCACATTGCACATCTTAAACCACTCCAACTTAACACATAAAGGATGCTCCATCAAATAACTACTTACTTATATCAAAATAAAATCGAAACGACATAAAGGAACGAAAGTCTCGCAACGACTCCCAAAATACGAAATATCCGAAAGAAATAATCAATAACAACATGACGAGGTAAAGGACGGGATAAACTTATGCTGGGCCTCGCTTGGGTTTGACTTTGCCTCCGCAAGAATCACCCGACTCCGCGGGTCCAGCCCTACTACGCGCATCTGACAAACGATCAACTATCCTATCTCCTTCGGTTCCACAAGAGGCTCCTCTTATGGATCCTTATAACGCTTAAGTCCAGTTGGGAAAATGGTTCCCCAACAAGACTTCTTACGGGTGGGGGAAAACATAGCTAAAATACTAAGAAAGTAATACTTATCATATTAGATAATGGTAGACAAAATAACTAAATGAAAACTTAACAAAATGGGAAAATATAAGCTATGCAATATAGCGGGGAAGCATAGCAGTTATAGCATTAAACACTTAAGCCCTAAATGCATCTACATGAAGGATTAACCACCTACTTATCTATAACCAAAGGCTCTGATACCAATTTGTCACACCCCGCCAAGGCGAAAACGCGAGGCGCAACGAGAAAGGGAATCATCACAACACATTGGCGTCTATATAGAGAAACTAAAACATGTATAAAATACAAGGTATAGACACGCAGTGTCATGAAAATACCCGAACACATCAACAAAATCCAAAAGTCGTCTGACATTAAAATAAAGGCAGTTCACGTCAATGTCATGACATGCAACCATTCATACTTCCTAACAAAGCAAAACAAATAACATTCATCATCCAAAACAAATAACTAAATTTAGATAACTAAACTTTGCCAACTGCCTACGGTCTATCTAGTCATTTTTCCTAACTTTAATCTCATCCTATTGAATACCTGAAAATGATGCTTATACGTCAACACAATGGTTGGTGAGAAACATAAGTTTTCAGAAACACATATTCAATCCATTAGCAAAATCATTAATCGAATTATTGTGATTATAAAACAATACTTTCGCATGACAATTATGCTAACTAACATACAAGCTAACATGCAAATCAATCCAATCAATCATTCAAACACCAAGCAGATGAACTTAATCGCTCTTGGATCATACCAAATCTCTTTCCCTCTAGCTCAGGCCATGGATACCCGCAAGTAACTCTCCTGACTAGGCAACAATACATCATTATCATATCACATAACATGTAGCACATAACGCATATCAGTCACATAATAGTCCATGCATTTACACTAACACATAATCACAGCAATTTAAAACATATTTCAACACTTGCATCATTTCCATCCCAAGTTTAAAACGCAATAAAAAGTGGGACTATGTAACTCACCTGAATGTTCATAACGCAGCTTCCAATTCCTATCACGCAACTATACAAATAAAGAAACACGGTTATACGCGACCAAGCTAAAAGCTTTAGTCCATGTAACACACATATGATGGATGTCTAAGGGTAACCATCATGGGTCACCCTGACACCATGCCCAACCTTAACCACCTCATTAACACATTACACTAGTTAACTACAATTTATTTAAAAATGCAAAATTTTAGTTTATCTTTACTAACTTAAAAACCTTACTTGCTGACCTCCATAAATTATACCAAAAATCATTTAAGTTCATTATGAGTTTACTAACTACCTTGTGATTCCCAAATGCTCATTACATGTGCAACTATCCTAAATAAAATCAAACTTCAAAACTATCCCAATTCGGATCTCATTGCGCACTAAAATGTATGGCCCTAACTACCATACTTAGACACAAAATCAAAAGCTATCCTTCTAGGGTTTCTTTATATGCATATTGAACTTAACCAATGTAGATTGGCTAACCATAATTCCACAATTAAGTTAGGGTTTTACCCTCCTAAACATGACCTAATTATGCCCGTATTTACTGTTTTGACAACTTTCTTGTAACCAATATTTAACCAACTTCCAGAACTCCAAATCATTCGAGGCCAGACTTTTTGAAAAATAAACTCTTTGAAATTCAATTTAGGCTTTTGAATCATATCAAAACACGTTTCTATCATCAAGATATCATCAGTTGAACACAACCCTAAATTCTGCTCAACTCTAAATCATAAATTAACGCGATCTAACCCTAACCATTTACACCAATATGATCCTAATTAAACCCTAATCGCTCTAGCATGATTAACACATCCTTAATTATAGAAGTTTTTAAAACCCTAAAGATCTATCATATTAATTGTTTCATGATTTAAAGAAAACTAAACAACTAGGGTTAATGAACATACCTAAACCTTGATTCTTGAACACTAAATCACCAACTTGTTCTTGATAAAAAAAACTTTTATTTCTTCTTCTTGAGGGTTCGGCCGATCACAAGGGGAGAGGGAGAGAAAAAGTGATTTAGAGTTTTATTGGTTTTGTATTTATATTTCCTTAGAATCCTAATTATAGTCAAACTTTGTTTCCTTTTTTTTAAACAGGCCGAATAACACCCCTGTATATATATTTTTTATTTATTAACTAATTATCTTCATTACCTTAAGTTTTAATAAAAACCTAAGCTAATTTGGGTGAACCTTTTTACATAAACGCAACTTACTAAATTTTCTAAAAATAACTTTTCATTTCACATTTCACTTTCTATATTTAGAAAGTCTACCCTAAATATCCAAAATTTCACTCACTTCACTTATTTCCAACATGACACATTTCCTAAAACCGCTTAACACAAACTCATCTAACAATTTACGTAGCATTACATGCAATACGCATTTCCTTTCCATTATCACTATAAGTGAACAAATGGAATACTCATCACCAAACACAAATGCACTCAAAATGAGATGATCATATACCTCAAAACAATATCATGCACCTATTCAAACCACTTAGCACACATATAATACACATAGCACACAAGAATCACACAAAATGAACTCTTAGCCATTTCTAAAGGTATCACTAACCTAATTAAATCACGGATGTTACACTTGTCCTCAAGCAAATGGGCTTTTCTACCTAGACAATAGCAGTATTAGGGTCATTTAACCTACTCTTTAAAAGTATTTTATAACACAACCTTCTAGACCTCGTAATGAAAAGCACGAAAAGTATATACTAGCACCTCACTTAAGTGTTTGGGATTCTCTCTTTCACTCGGTTGTATAATAAATTATAACATAATGGGGAAACGAAAAATCAACACTCATTACCTGTCATAGCATATAAATTACCATAGGCTTGGTAAAGGATCAAACCTCCACCGCTAGGCGCAAGCATTATTCATTACTATCTAAGAGGTCTTTTAAAGGGTTGTAGGGTGTAGGTGTAAGATAACATATAATGGAAATGGAAACGGATAGGGTACATTTGGGCGGCTTTGGGTGAATTTGGAGTGGAAGGGTTAGCTAATTATTTACATGAATACACGCTAGTTTGGTTGCTAAGCCAAGACTCGGATGAAGATATACAAACTCTACACAACTCTACATCAATCTCTTTCTTTTTCTTTTCTATTTTTCTCTTTTTTTTACATAATACATCACAACATGGGGTTTATAACACGTACCCTACACTTAAGCATTTACATGCTCGATATTTACAATCTAACTAATGACCCGATTTGAGGTGGATCAAAATAACATGGAGATCATCTAACAAACGTATGGGGGTATTGACTTAACTTTTCTTCCCTATTCTTCCGCGAAATAAATACTACCATGAATCCCAATCGTCCCAAAACTGTATTTACAAGGATAAGGACTTAGCAACCGTGTACTCAAATAATTAACTTGGGTTAAAACAATAATGTACTAAAAGTGAGTACATACAAGGTAGGCTAAGGCGATTTGGGTGTAATGATTGGTTTAAGGGTGACAATGCTCTTCATTAATAGTTTGGCTTAACTAGAAAATTACGAGAACTATGAAAAAGGATAGGATCAGAGGGTTATACTAGGGGTATCCTGCACTAAAGATGAGTGCATGGCAAGGGTGTGGGATAGTTATATGGCTGGTGTGACCATCTTAACAATTACAGGTTTAAAACATGGTTTAATATATTAATACTTACTTTGCGGTCTCGGAATGCATCACAAAAACAAGTTCTAGAATTTAATATACTACCAGTACACTCATATAATTTAAACCGATCTCAATGCTCTAGAAAAGGCGACAAAACCACATATACACATCTGTAATGACGGAATAGATACACATGATTGCTCACTCCTTAACTCGAGAAAGCTAAAGGTATAAACTATCTTGGGTATCAATAATAGATACCCGAATTCCTATAGATCTAAAGGCGAACCTCACATTTTTGAGGTGGAATTCTGAGGGTTTTTTGTGCTAGTCATATACATTCCTATCCATGAGACGCTATTAATACTCGGTTTTCGTCGGTATGTGTCATAAAAAAAATTAAATTTGGGTCAAAATTACCTTTTTATGCTATGTTTTGATATATTACCCATCATTTTAAAGACAAAGCAAATGGCAAATGAAAGAATAGTTTCTAAGGCTTATTTTCCCCCATATACTTAAGTTGAACATTGTCCCCAATTTTCTATAGAAGTACCCGTAAAAACAAATAAAAGGAAAAGAAAACAGGTAAAAGAAACTAGTACTCCCCTGGTTTGCTCAATAATAGAGAAGAAACATATGATAACTGGTTAAATTATCCTCCAAGAATCATACAATGAAAACATCCTAAGATCTTCCAAGCTTCTTCTTGTCAAATATAGCCTGTAATCAAAGACAAAGACAACTATACCAAGCATAAAATGTGCGATATAATATTATACAGTGTGAAATTAGGGTTGACTCTATAAAGCAGTAAAGATAGGATGAGAGAATTGTTAAATTCGGAGTTTTGCAGGTTTGTAAAAGAATTACAACTTTCTTAAGTGTTGTACAAATAATACTTAAAATTTTCGAGTTTTTGTGTAACTAGGCTTTTGACGCCGTTAGGAATATCCTGACCCCGTCACAGGTGTCGTGGTGACGGTGTCACGTGTAAATCGTGACGCCGTCTCCACACTTTGTGGAAACTTATTTTTCGTTTTTGATGAAAATTTTCCTACACTCATTCTTATAAGTTAGTTTCCTGTACAAAAAATGCTGCATAACAACCTGAGAATTAACAATCCAATCATATGACTCGAAACTGACGTGAATTAATCTAAACAATTTATTTCAAATGTTTGAATTTGGTTCTAAAAAACCGGATATTTCCCTTACACTTATTTTGTTGCAAAATACCTTTGATTGCCAATAAGACGAAGTTATAAACAAACAAAGCATGATTACAAAGTAATTCAAACATAATAAAACAAACAATAAAGATTTAAAACACATAAGACACTCCTAATATGTGAGAAAAGTAAATATTGGGTTGCCTCCCAAAAAGCGCTTTTCTTTATTTACGAGTCTTGTAGCTAGACTCAAAGTCACATGTTCTTACGTGACTTCTTCTTTGTCTCCCATCATTTCTTTTTCTAATCTCATAAAATACCTAATTCCTCTCCTATCACGTTCGTCTTTCATGTACTCATCTCCAATGAGTAAGATTTGATAGTAGTGTGTCCTTCTATGGCCAAAGTTTTCTTCATAGGCGGACGAGGGTATGGAATTGGTGCTCAAACCCATAAGTCGTGTTTGCTTAAATATTTCCATGGTGTGAGGCATTTTAAATGTAATTTTCTCGTCATCCTATTTAAACATGATCGTTCCTCCTTCTCTATCATAGACAAGGCAAGTTTCATCTATGAAGGGCCTTCCAAAAGCCATTTCTCCAAGGTGGCGATCAATAAAGCTAGTGGTATCTTCCAATATCATAAAGTGACATTCATAGGCGAAGCTTCCTATGAAAATTTTTAGACTTCTTACTCTTCCAACAAAGTTACTAATTTTATTGGGGTTTGATGGTTTCTGCCTCGATCTAAGCCCATAAGTCAGGATCTAATTATATTGACGCCTAGACATGACATTGATTGGTGATTCTAAGTCTATGTAAGCATGTCTCTTAAAGAAGTGTCCGATCATGCAGGAAATTTTGATGTTGTTCAGGCTTTCGGCTCTTATTCTAGCTTTTACCCATGGGGGTCAAGGATTCTTTAATATCCATTCATGATGTGTTAATTCCTCCATAGTTGGGAACGAGTTAAAATATTCACCATCTTGATCCTCTTCCTCATATTTGAGTATTTCTTCAACTTCCCAATCAGTTTATACTTCACTTTCTTTTTCATCAATCACTTCTTTTACTTCTTCTTTCACTTCTTTCGTTATGTTTTGGTCGTGTTCGGGCGTGATGTCCGTCGTGGTCTCTCCTTCTTCGGCTTCATTTTCCTTACTGAGGATGACGATTGAATTGACGAAATGAACGCGTTTTGGGGCTGATGGGTTCTTGTTTAGTTCTACTATGGATGCGGGGGAGAGGTACTTTGGGGAGAATAGCTTTGATGGGCTTTTGATTCCCCTTCTTCTGAGCTCCTCCCTCTCGATATGGCTGATTGAAGCAATATTTTTAGAACCCATGGAGTCTTCTGTGGATTTAGGGACAGGTACGTCATTAAGCTATTCAGAAGCAGTTTTCCACAGAAGATTAATCTTTCCAATCATGTCGTCTTGTTGTTGTTCGAGTTGGGTTCTTAGACTGGATAGCCTTTTTTCATGGTGGGAGTCAAAATCATCTAATGCCTTTTCGAGCTTCGTTTGGTAATTAGATGAATGGGTAGAGATCGAGCCATTCTGTGGGCTCGTGAATGTTTGAATTCGTTCCTAGTTAAAGTTTGGTTTGTCCTTCCAGGTGTTGGTGGCTTCATTGAAATTCCTTGGTCCTTGGTTAGTGGTGAATTTCCTATTTCCCATATCGTGGTTACGCAAGGATGCGTATTCGACAAAGGCTTGTTTAGGACCTTCCGGGCAATACTAAGTGTCATGAGGACCACTACAGATCTCACATGAGGTAGTGATTTTGTTTATTTGAGTAGGTTCGGTCGGAGCAAGATGATCTTCCATTAAGCGTTGGACATGATTATCGAGCTCGATTAGACGACGGTCGGATGTACTCAGACATCTTGAGGCAAAGCGATTGCCTTGACCAGCTTAGCAAAATCCCTTGGGTCGTTTCAACTTTTGTTGTTATAGAGGGCGAGGTCCTCTAATAATGCCCAGGATTCTTTGGCGTTTCGGTCACGAAGCTTACCACCGGCCGATTGGTCATTGGTTTGTCTTGTGACGGGATTGGCATGGTCATAAAAAATTTGGACTTAGAGCCAAAGTTTGATGCCATGATGAGGGTCTTTTTGTAGTAAGTCCTTGAAATGAGTCCATGCTTCTGATAGAGATTCTCCATGATGTTGTTGGAACATCATGATGTCATTGCGAAGTTTTACGGTCCTTCCCGGTGGAAAGAATTGAGCAAGGAAGCGAGTAATAAGATCCTCCTATGTGGTGATGGATCCTTCTGGAAGACGTTCAACCCAATTGCTAGCTTGATTGCGAAGGGAAAATTAACATAAACACAGGCGCGTTCTTTCCTTATTTTCACCGTCAAGGTCAAGTGAGTCCACAAGTTTTAAGAAATCCTTGAGGTGTTGGTTTGGATCCTCGGACCGAAGTTCGTGGAATGAGCATCCGTTTTGCACCAACCGGATGGTGTCGGATCGAAGAGGTAACACGTTGTTCCCTATGAGGAGCACAATGGTATTCCTATAGCCCTCGTGGCTAGGTTTGGAGTAGTCTCCAAGAGTACGGATAGGATTCTCGTCTCCCATGGTGGTTGACGAGAATGGGTTACGAAACAAATAACATCAAGAAAAGATAGACTACAAGAAAGCTAATGCGAGGGAATTAAAAACTTGACGTGCGGTCGTCGTAGGACTTTTACACAAGAAGTTTTACAACTCCCTAAGCAGTGCACCTAATCGTTGTAGTGTAGTATAGGCAAGACTCGGGATTGTTTATCGTTCACTCAGGGAATAGGTTGGGAAGGCTTGATCACGGTCTAACAAAAATCTAAGGGTTGATAGAAGATTATTTTTGTATTTTTGTATTTTATAGAAAGCAAGTAAATCATATAATTGGAGAGAGGTTTGGTTTTAGCTACTTAAACTAAATATTAACTACGCTACTCGTGATAACAATAAGATAAAAGATTGTGTTTATTTAATCATGTATTACTCCCTAGATTGCTTCTCCTAGTGTTGTTGCCT
>BQNB010033948.1:0-45584 GCA_026074375.1 Tanacetum coccineum
TACGATTAACTATTAAACTATGAACTATTATAAACAATAAATATACGGGGTGACCGAGTCCTTTACTCATATCTAACAGTGATCAAAATAGGTTGAACATACATAGTCCAAGAGGAAACCAAAGAAACTGGAATTACATGATGTCTCAAAGATTAAGGAGTAATTTTGAGATGATTAACAAAGCTTGCTATGTATGTGGAAGTTTTGATCACCTGCAGTATGATTGTGATAACCATTAGAAACAGTTTAATAATAAAAAGATAGTAAAACCAGTGTGGAACTATACTCAAAGGGTAAATCACCATAATTTTTCTAAAATGACTCACCCCAGTCCTAAAAGGAATATGGTTTCAAAAGTAGTATTAATGAGGTCAGGCCTAGTATCACTTACTACTGCTAGACCAGTTAATACTACTCAACCCAGAACAACAGTGAATAGTACAAGACCAATGACAAATGCTTTTAATAAAGCACATTTAACTGTTAGAAGGCCTATTAACAACAAAATAGCAACTAAAAGTAGTAATTCAATCATAAGGATAATACTGCTAGGCCAAAAGCAGTACTTAATGCTGTTAAGGGGAACCTTGTCAATGCTGTTAAGGCCTCAACTTGTTGGGTTTGGAAACCAAAAACTAAAGTTACAGACCATGTTTCCAAAAAAAAATAGTGCATCAATGATATTTAAAAGATTTGATTATATTGATGCACAAGGCGGATCCAAGTTAGTGATGGCTTGGGTCCCCAAAAAAGACTGATTTTCTTACCTTATGTGCAGGGCAATCCACAACAAGATTTAGAGGAGAAAGGTGTGATTGACAGTGGATGCTCATGGCACATGACAGGGAACATGTCATATCTTACTGACTTTAAAGAAATTGATGGAGGATATGTTGCCTTTGGAGGTAACCCTAAAGGAGGGAAAATCACAGGCAGGAGGATAACCCTAAGGAGGGTAAATCACAGGCTGATTGGTAAAATAAAATTTTTGGTAATTTAGATTTTCGTGATATAATGTATTTTGTAAGAGAGTTAAATTCTTAACCTCTTAGTGTCTCACATTTGTTGTGTCCATAATGAATAGTGTTTCTCTTTATGAACCTAGACATGTATTATTTTTATCTCTAATACTTTATGTTTAAAAGATGAAACTAATGTTTTACTTCAAGTTCCTAAGAAAGAACAATTTGTATCAGTGTTGATTTAAATAATATTGTTCTAAAGGACGGTCTAACGTGTCTCTTTGAAAAGCCACATCTTAATTTAATCTAAACTTTAGCTCTAGGAGGATTGGTAACATACAATTTCAATAACTATGATAAACTGGTTAAAGGAATATCCTTTGTATTCGAGGATTTACCTTCAAAAACTTTGGATAAATAATCAAATATAGTGTGGCCTTGTCAATAAAGCGAAAGCAAATAGACGTATTCTTGTTAATTTCCAAAACGTAAGTTCAATCAGCACTAACCTTACATTGTTGCACATGGATTGTTTAGGTCTAACATTTGTATCTATGCTATATGAAAACATATCGTATTGCCTAGTTGTCATACGATGGATTACAGTTGGTTATAGTTCGGGATTTTCTTTCTAGTATCTATACAGGATGTGGACTCTTGGACATTTTCTTATGTCCTTTTTACTATGAGTAGAAAATCTAATTAGATCAACAAAAAATAGGTTAGGTAATTAGGTGTGATATTGATACTGAGTTCCCAGCAATATTGGAGATGAATCAGTTTTTGTAACAGAAAAGGGTATTAAGCAGATGAATTGACGGCGTAGACTACGAAACTTCTCAACTTTATAGCGTATAGCTGAGAGGGAAACAATTAGAACACTTTTGAGGCTGCTAGGTACATTTGCTAGCTGTTTCTAAGCGAACTAATACTTCTTTGGGCTAAATCACGTTATTATTGCCTTGCTATGTGTCAAAATAGGTATTAGTAACTAAGCCTCATTAAAAGTCCCCAATCTATGATCTTTTATCTTAGTTGAAAACCTGCTGCTAGGCCTATTATGACGACCATTTGTGTGTCCTGTTACAATATCTACAATTACCATAGATAACTTAGCGAAAGTTATGATGGTAAGGCTCGATGTAAGGATTCTTTGTTGGGTACTTCAATCAAATAGTAAATGCGTTTGAGTATTCATACAGTAGCAATAGGATAGTTGAATAGAACCTCGCATGTCACAGTTTTAGTATAGAATAAAACATAATATTGAAGGAAGTGGACAAAATTAGCTTTTTTATATTGAGGCACTAACATAAGTCAATGAATTATATGACAGTTGTTGCAGGAAATCCAGTCTTTATAGGCAATGTAGCGTACAAAAGCTGTGATAGATGAACGGTATGTGATGATGCAGGTAAAGCTAGAATGGAGACAGTACCTGGTAAAGATTACATTTTGGTACCATTGTGGACTGCTGATCCGCCATTCTCTTAAAGTTCAAAGAGTTCTCCTGATGCTGTATTTAAACCTTCAGGAGATGATGAAAAGAAGGTTACTAAAGAACCAGGAAAAGAAGGTGGTGTTCCAAGTAAAGAGGATGAAAAAGATGATCAAGTGAAGGAGGCTGATATTAACAACACTAACAGTGTTTATACTGTTAGTTCAACTGTTAATATTGTTGGTTCATCATTGGTCAATGATGATGGCTCAAAATTTGTTAATGTTGTTGATCTTCCTGATGATCCAAATATGCCTCCTTTGGAAGATATTATCTATTCGGATGTTGGTTCAGAGGCTGACATGAACAATTTGGATGCATTAATGCCTGTCAGTCCTATTCCAAATACAAGAGTAAACAAAGATCATAGGAAGAACCCAAAAAGGTAATTATTGGAGACTTTAATTCAGCACCTCAAACAAGAAGAATGACGAAGAACTTGAAAGAACTTGGTTTGTTTAGTTCAGTTCAGCAAAGAACAAACCATAAAGACTTTTAAAATTGCTTGTTTGCTTGATTTTTATCATAGGAAGAACCCAAAAAGGTAATTCATCCATTGAAGGATCCAAGCTGGATAGAGGCTATGCAGGAAGAGCTTCTACAATTCAAGTTACAAGAAGTTTAGACTTTAGTGGATTTACCAAATGGAAAAAGGGCTATTGGCACTAAATAGGTTTTCAGGAATAAAAAGGATGAAGTGGGAATTATGATAAGAAATAAATCAAGATTGGTTGCTCAAAGGGTACATACAAGAAGAAGGGATTGACTATGATGAAGTCTTTGCCCTTGTTGCAAGAATTGAAGCAATTAGACTATTCTTAGCTTATGTTTCATTTAAAGACTTTATGGTGTATCAAATGGATGTAAAAAGTGCTTTTCTCTATGGGAAGATTGAAGAAGAGGTGTATGTATGTCAACCACCAGGATTAGAAGATCCAGACTTTCCTGATAGAGTATACAAGGTTGATAAAGCACTGTATGGGCTACATCAAGCTCCTAGAGCCTGGTATGAAACCTTGTCAACATATCTGTTAGACAATGAGTTTTAAAGAGGGAAAATTGACAAAACCTTATTCATCAAAAGGTACAAAGGTGATATTTTGCTTGTCCAGGTGTATGTGGCTGGATATCTCTTTTTGACCCCCCCCCCCCCCCCAGTGGTGCTTTAACCCCCTCAGAGGAGCCTGTGCAATGCATTTAAGAAGTGATACATGAGGAAATTTCGATGAGTTTTAGGGATTACAAGTACAGCAAAAGAAGGATGGCATATTTATTAGTCAAGATAAATATGTTGGTGAAATTTTAAAGAAGTTTGGGCTTACAAAAGTAAAGACTAGAAGCACACCAATAGAAACTTAAAAGCCTTTGCTCAAGGATGAAGATGGTAAAGAAGTGGATGTTCATATGTATAGGTCAATAATTGGTTCATTGATGTTTCTTACAACTTCAAGACCTGACATCATGTTTGCAGTGTGTGCCTGTGCTAGATACCAAGTTAATCCAAAGGTTTCACATCTTCATGCTGTGAAAAGGATTTTTAGGTACTTAAAAGGTCAACCAAAATTAGGCCTTTGTTATCCAAAATATTCTCCTTTTCATTTGGTAGCATACACTAATAGTGATTATGCTGGAGCAAGCTTGAATAGGAAGTCTACAACAGGAGGTTGTCAATTTCTTAGAAGTATATTGATATCATGGCAGTGCAAAAAACAGACAGTGGTTGCAAATTCCATAACAGAAGCTGAATATGTAGCTGCTTTAAGTTGTTGTGGACAAGTGCTTTGGATTCAGAATCAACTACTTGATTATGGGTACAATTTTATGCATACCAAGATCTTTATTGACAATAACAACACTATTTGCATAATTAAAAATCCTATTTTTCATTAAAAAACAAAGCATATAGAGATTAGACATCATTTTATTAGGGATTGCAATGAAAAGAAATTGATTTAAACTGACAAGAATGTTGCAGATTTACTTACAAAAGCTTTTGATGTAAGTAGGTTTCAATATTTGATTTCTAGTATTGGAATGTTAAATCCTTAAAATCTTTTATCTCTTTATGTTTTTGTAGAGTTTTGTATGAATTAGTACTGTTATTTATGTCATTAAAGTTTTTGCTGTTAAGTATAATTAATGCTGCTAGTTATACTTAATACTGCTGAGTTAGGACTGTTAGTTATACTTAATACTGCTGGTATAATTAATATTGTAAAAAGTGAGAAAAAGAATTGAGAGAGTTGGTGAGAATAAAAACGGAAAGAGAGTTATGTAAAAACAGACAGAGTGATTTGGTGAGTAAAAGATTTGAGAGAAATAGTGAGTTGAAAAATAGAAAGAGAGTTGAATATATTAAAAACAGACAGAGTGTTTGGAATGGAATTGAAGTTAATGCTGGTGACTTAAAGTTAATGCTGCTAGGCATAAACTTACAACTGCTGGTGATGGTTAATGCTATTGAGGGTATTTCATAAATACTTCGATTAAGGGTTTCAATCACTCATTTGATCGATTTCATACTTTCGTAAACTCTCTAATCATAAACCCTAACTTAATTTAATCATTCATCATCAAAACCCAACACAATGATGACCCTAAAGTTTGCTGATACTCATAACATGGTCACGTTTTTGTCTAAACCCGAAGAAAGTGATGGGTTTGAGTAGATAGTGGATTTTTTGAATGCACACCCCATAAAGTATGCTTTAACCGTCAATCCTACAATCTATGCTTCTTGTATTGAACAACTGGTCTACTGTCAAGGCGAAAACGGTTAATGAGGAAGTTCAGTTACAAGCCCTAGTAGATGGGAAGAAGATTATTGTTACTGAAGCATCGGCTAGAAGTGACGTTCAACTGGATGATGAGGAAGGTATGGATTGTCAACCTAATGCCACCATCTTTGAACAACTTACATTAATGGGGTATAGGAAAATTTCACAAAGGCTTACTTTCTATAAGGCATTCTTTTCCCCACAATGGAAATTCCTTATTCATACTATTTTTCTATGCCTAAGTGCTAAGACTACTGCATGGAATGAATTTAGTAGCACTATAGCTTCTGCAATTATTTGTTTAGCTATAAACCAAAAGTTTAACTTTTCAAAGTATATTTTTGAAAGTATGGTGAAGAACTTGGAGAATGTGTCTGGGAAATTCTTAATGTATCCAAGGTTTGTACAAGTGTTCGTGAATCAACAACTTGATGGGCTGCCAAGTCACAAGAGAATTTATGAAGCCCCATCTCACACTAAGAAGATATTTTAGAATATGAGAAGGGTAGGAAAAGGCTTTTCTGGAAGGGAAACACCATTATTTCAAACAATGTTGGTACAAGATCAAGCTGACATGGGTGAAGGTTCAGCAGTGCCAACTGATCCCCATCACACACCCACCATTACTCAACCATCAACATCACAACCTCAAAGGAAATAAAGAACTAGGAAGCCAAAGAGAAAGAACACTGAGATACCTCAGTCTAGTGTCCTACATACAATGTTGCAATAAGGTGATGTCAATGAGAGATGAGACATTTAGAAAAGGCTATTACCACTACTGCTACTAGCTTAGATGCAGAGCAGGATAGGGGTAACATCAATAAGACCAAATCTAAGGCAACACCTAATGAACCAAGTTCCCTAGGATAGTTTAAGTGGTGTCCCTAAAGGCGACAAGAAACCATAGGGAAACAATTTCCCAAACTAGTCTGAGAAATGTATCGAAACTTTCCAATGATCTCCTGCTTCGCAAGAGGTAACACAAATTAAAACACTATGAAGAGTCGAGGATAGTCTGAAACTTCAAGAATTGATGGAACTATGTACCAATTTACAACAAAGGGTTCTTGATTTGGAGAAGACAAAGACCACACAAGCTGAAGAAATTGTTAGTTTAAAAAGGAGGGTCAAGAAGCTTGAACAGAAAAAGAGGTCAAGAACTCATGGGCTTAAAAAATTATACAAGGTTGGTTCATCTAGAAGAGTGGAATCCTCTGATGAAGGTTTGGGTTAGAAGGATGCATCTAAACAGGGGAGGATAGCTGATATTGATGTTGATGCAGGAATTACCTTGGCTAGTACTCATTTTAATGTTGATACAGATATGTTTGGAGTACATGACTTAGATGGTGATGAGGTGATTGTTTATAATGTAGATGTTGTTAAAACTGCTGAAGAAACAGTTAATGTTGCTGCTACAATAGTTAGTACTTCCAGTACAATTCTAGTTAGTGCTGCTACAATAACTGATGTTGATATTACTTTGGCTCAAGCACTGGCAGAGTTGAAGATGTAAAACCCAAGGCTGATAAGGTTGTGATAGAAGAACCAGGGCTGGGTACAACAACACTTACAACAACAACTGCTGCTATAACAATTACAACTGCTAGCATAAGATCCAAGGCTAAAGGGCTTTTTATTCATGAACAGGAGCAAGCACCTACATCAACAATTTCTTTAAAAGACAAGGATAAAGGAATCATGGTAGAAGAACCTTTAAAGATGAAGAAGAAAGATCAAATTAGTTTTGATGAACAAGAAGCTATAAAATTACAAGCTAAATTTGATAAGGAGGAGAGACTTGCAAGGGAAAAAGATAAAGCCAATGTTGCTTTAACTGAAGAATGGGATGATATTCAGGCTAAGATTGATGCTGATTATCAATTGGCTCAAAGACTGCAAGCTCAAGAGCAAGAAGAATTGATTGATGCTAAAAAGGCAAGATTGTTTGTACAATTCTTGGAGCAAAGAAGAAAACATTTTGCATCTAAGAGAGCAGAAGAGAAAAGGAACAGACCTCCAACAAGAGCTCCACAAAGGAGTATCATGTGTACTTATCTGAAAAACATAGAAGGATGGAAGCCCAAAAGTTTGAAGAGCAAGTCCTTTGCCAATATTTAAGAATTGTTTGACAAAGCTTTAAAAGGGTAAACACCTTTGTTGACTACAGAACTAAGTTGGTGGAAAAGAGTTCCAAGAAAGCAGAAGTGATGGAAGAGAGTTCCATGAAAGCTGCAGCAAAGATAGCACAAGAAAGCAGTTCAAAGAGAGCAGGAGAAGAGATGGAACAAGAAAGCTCTAAGAAGCAGAAAGTGGAAGAAGACAAAGAGTCTGAAGAGCTTAAGCAATGTTTGGAAATAGTTCCAGATGATGGAGATGATGTAACTATTGATGCTACACCTTTATCTACTAAATCTCCAACCATTTTTGTAACACCCCCATTTTTCACATATAGCAGTGGAAGCTAAGTTTTGGGGTATTACTTCATGAATCAACAATCACAATCATAGAAAATGACCCATAAAGAGATGTTTTAGAAATTTTAGTTATCATTTAATATAATCAGAGTTTTATAAAAACAGAGGTCCCAAAATCTATATGAAAACATAAAGTTTGAATGATAACAAGTTTGGACGTCCTCAAGTCTAATGCCACACCGTGCCATAGGTTGCTCAATTACCTGAGATAAACATGCTAAAAGGGTTAACATAAAGGTTGAGTGAAATTCATAGATTTAAAATATAATAGTTGAATACAAGTCATTATAGTGGTAATAATTGCATGCATTTACAATTATCATGGAAATAGTATTATTGCCCTAAGCTCATGCAAACAAACATTAACTATAATTCAAGTTGTTAAAAATTGTTTCCATATGGGTGCCTCTACCCAAAGATGTTGTGGGAGCCTCTACCCAAAGATGTGGTGGGAGCCTCTACCCAAAGATGTTGTGGATGCCTCATGGAAAATGGAGGTAACTTAGGCAATAATATATCAAGATAGCATACAATTGGAAAACACTTGTATTCATGGTTTATAGCACGTATCCCCCTCATTCAAAAGATTTAAATGCGAGGCTATGAACTCACCTTGATAAGGTAGTTGATTGATTTAAAATTTAATTCAAATAGGAGTAAACAGCCTCGTCACGCAACCTGAGGTAATATGTCAAGTCTCAGTTTGATTGTTGATATTCTAAATTTTATTTCATAAAGTTTAACGTAAATGTTAATTTGGTTCATTAATATATGGAAATATCGTAACACTGTTCGGGCTATCATAATCCAGAGGCCATGTAGTAAACGTTTGAGGAGCTAGGACATTTTAAATCGTAAATCCAACAACTCGTCAAAACGTATACCCAAATGAAACCCCTCACATGAAATTCCCTAGTAACGTGATACGTAATAGGTTAAAAGATAAGATTTATCTTTTTAAGTTTCTTCAAAAGTTAATAGATGATAAATTATGTTAAATATATAACATAATTGATTTAGGATGTTTCAATCGATAAATGATAACGACAAATGCGTCGGGCTTTAATAAAATTGAGTCTTATAATATTTAAATATATTTTTATAATTAATATAAAAATATTACATTTTATACCCTTGAGAATATGAAAATGAAAATATATACCCTTGGTATATATTTATTTACAAAATTAAACCTTTACTTATAATTTTATACTTTTAAATCCACAACTTTTAGGTGTTGACAAAAACAGCCCCTGTAGTTTATAAATTTCAATATTTACAATATATACCCCTTTGCATGAAAACGATTTCATTTCTAGTCCAAAATCCATAATAGTTGTATTTTTCAATCTCAAAAGTATTTTGCAGCTTATAACTTGCTAAAATAAGTTAGAATAAATAAATTTTACGAGCTTGGAGCTTATGAAATGAGCTTATGAGCTCGTTAATAAAAAAAGGGTACGTTTGGGTTTAAAATCATAACCCGGTAGGTTTGAGCTTTAAGGGTTCATTTCACGTGATCACAAGGATGTATAAGAGCTTATATATTATCTAGAATAGCTTATAGAACGAGTGATAGACTTACAAGAACTTAGAATGGGTCAAAAATGGTAAAATGAGTCGAAAACCTTAAGAGATGAACTTAGAGCTTCTTTTCCTTAACCTTGGCTTCGAAATTAGTTTGTACCTTCTTCCTTAACTTCCTTAGCTCAGCTAGAACATGACTTGAGAGAGATTTGAGTTTGAATGGTGAGTTTGGAATGCATGCATAAATGCGACTTTATATAGGGTACAAAGGAGTGGTGCCCAAGGTTGTAAGGCTTAGAGACCAAGTTTTATAGCTTGGAGTGATGGCCAAGGCTGGTAGAGTGGTGGCCAAGATGTTGGAGTGGTGCCCAAGGGTGTTGCTTAGGACAAAAGGGTGATTATGGGTCGAGTTCATGGCTGTTTTTGGACAGCCAACATCGGTCCCGGTAAAATGGTTGTCATTTACAAACCGTAATTCCGATTAAGCTCAAACTAGTAAGCATGGTTAGATATTTGAGTCCTCTACAACTTTTAGTTTTACATATTTAGGGGTCACTATATAAAAATTTAGAGATAACAGCCATTTACTACATGTGTGCAGAATCTGTGCACCTTTGCCATTTCGGCAATAATTATTTCATCCGACATCGAATCGGGTCGAGTCAATAGGCAAAATGATCACAAGACATAGGGATACAACTTAGTATTTTTACTTAATACCCAAAGCCTACTGATTTTTCCCAGATCCTATGTTTTATCAATGGATCTGATTCTGAAAACTATGAACTAGTTTAAGGGTGTAACGGGTTTGCTAGGGTTTTTGGGTTTAGGATTAGGGTTTAGGTTTTAGGGTTAGTGTAGGACTAGTTAAGAGAAAAGTGTGCATTGGAGGCTTGCAAACATGAGCTTAAAAAGGTTGTACGAAACTAGAAGAAAATTGGAGAGAAAATAGGAAATTTGAATTCTATGCTATGTCGATTTGTACATTGTGCTTTAAAGAGTTATACCATGGTTTAGGAGGGAAACATGGTTTGAATGTTGTGCTAAGTGAACTTGTACCCTAGGCTAGAAAGGTGGTATGAATGCTATAAAGTTTTAGAGGGAAAACGGCTAAATTTGATTATTATGCATAACCGGGTTGTATATTGAGCTTTAAGAAGTTGTACTAGGGTTTTGGTGGGAAAGGATATTCAAATTATGATGCATTAGAAATTTGTACACATGCCTTGAAAGCTTGTACCTTTGAATTGCATAAAAATATTACATATGATTAGGGTTTTGGTTTAAATGTTAACGTACAAGGTACGTTTTATAAAAAACATTATAAATGGTACGTTATGTTAATAACGTATTGATATTTAAACATATTGCTTGACATTTTATAATGTTTATTTGACATAAATGTTGATGGGGTTGGTATTGGTAGTTGCGTGAGCTCGTTTACTTTGGTTATGTAAACTATGTTACATAATAGATGGAATAAAAAAAATATTCCTGTGAAAATGGTTGTACTTAATACAATAAGTAGATATTACATTGATGATAATTTAGGGTTGTTACAGTCTCTTAACCTTAAAGAAATCTCGTCCCGAGATTTAGTTGGATGATAGAGTGATGTTTAGAGATAGGTGTCCTTTGTTTCTGCAGTCCCTGGTCAAATGACCTACTTTGTTGCAAGTCTAACACTTGATAGTGCAAAATCCTGTGTGATGTAGGGTGCATCTTGTACACAAAGGAAGGTTTCCAATGTACCTTTTGTTTTTAGTATACCTTTTGTTCTCATTTGGGGTAGTAGCATAAGCCCTGACAGTTTCTTGTCTTCTTTTCTGCTGTTGGTGGTAATAGTTGTTATTGTTGTTGTTACGGTTATTTTGGTAGTTGTTGTTGTTGCGATCATTGTTATTGTTGTCATGATTATTGGGGAAGTTGTTGTTGTCATTGTTGGTGGTGTTCCTTCTATCATCAAACTGTCATTTGTGATCGTTGGTTCCTTGTATAGAACCATGCTATAGCACCTGATTCAATAGCCTATGGGCTATGTTGATGGCTTCTTCTAAAGTTTAAGGATTTGATGCGGTAACGGTTCCTTTAATGCTTTGGGGCAATCCCCCGATGAAAACTTTCATAAGTTTCTCATTATTTGGCACCATGTTTGGACATAAAGTTGCCAATTCTTAGAATCTTCTAGCATAAGTCTTGAGATCATTTCCTTTTACAACCAAGTTGTAAAATTCATCCTTCTTTTTCCTGACTTTAGTTCAAGGACAATACTTATTGGTCAATAGCCTTTTCAATTCAGTCCAGGCGATCTTGACGTCTTGCTATATTCCAATAGGTTTAGCATAGGAATTCCACCAGGACAAGGCATCTTCGGTAAGAGTACCAGTAGCAAATTTCACTTTGCAGTCCTCGGTACAGTTGCTACGAGAAAATACCGATTCAGTTCGCTCAAACCAACGGATGAGACCAACAGCTCCTTCTGTACCATTGAAGTAGAAAGGTTAGCAACTCATAAACTCTTTGTAAGTACATTTTCTTGCAACAGGAGTTTCTCTCGGCTCGGGGTTCCTATTTGTATTGTCAGTATGTGCCATGTTAGCAGCTTGTGCTTCCAGAGCAGCAGCAACACTGTCAGCAACTAGTTACCAGATGGCAGCCTGAGTCATAGCTGGTGCTGTAGATGTTAATGTTCTTTTGGTAGGCATTCTATCAATATATACAAGACAACATAGAATAAGAATCCACAATATGATATAGTCATATCACAAGTTAAGGTATGAAAATTTTGATTATTATACAAAGACTTGTGATCATTCTTTGATATCACATTGCAGGATATAATGGAGAATTTTAGAATTTAAGACTTCCAAAGATAGACACAGAGATAATGGAATGAAAAAATTCCAAACCGAAAGAAGTCTAGAGACTCATGATAATGATTAAATGAACCAAGAAAAGGAATTATTCGTACAAACGGATGAAAGAAAATTGTTCATACGAACGTCATACACTTAAGACCACTCAATTGCAAATTGTTATTTATATCCAAAGGCGTCCCATTCGCTTTCCCTGAAGTCCAGCAATCTAAGCTTGGGCTTCTTGAAGTTCGGTCTTTAGTTTGTCAAAATCTTGCTGTATGACCTTCTATTTTATCTTTCATTTCCTCAATGTGGTCAAGAGATAGCTCATCTAAGTGATTCAAAATATCTTTGATTTGTTCTATATGGCGTGTGTATGATGTGTCTGGAGCGCCATGATAATTCTCTCCAGTCTCAATTGCTTGAGGTTGGGCAGGAGGATTGGTAGAGGAAGATGATCGGAAATGGGATCGTTCACGAGGTGGCAGAATTTCTTCTGGAATGAAGAAATCAAACATTGGTGATAATACTAGAGATGGAGGTAAAGTAGTTGGTGAAACCATAGGAACTTGTGGTGGAATCAGAGGTTCATTATTATTAGCATCATATGCTTGTATTGCGTGCATATATGAATCATCATGAGAGGATGAGATGGCTAGTGGGATTAACCCATTCTCAGATAAAGAAGAAGTATTTCCCGGTGAAGCTGGGAAATAGTCCGGAGAGGCCGGGAGATAATTTAGGGAAATTAGAGGAAAAACCATCCTCGACATCGGAAGTAAGATGAGTAGGTGAAGACATCACTCTGTAACAACCTAGTGGAATATAAGTATAAGTTATTTATATTTAGTAAATAGTTATGTATCATTTGCTACGCAAATCTCTTACATACACTATTCGGGGAAATGTAGTGGCACGAAGGACTTTCTCGGATGAAAAGTAATTATAGTTTAGGTTTTAACCTTGTTCTTTATAACCATGAGCTCTGATATCAATCTGTAACACCCCCATTTTTCACATATAGCAGCGGAAGCTAAGTTTTGCGGTATTACTTCATGAATCAACAGTCACAATCATAGAAAACGACTCATAAAGAGACGTTTTAGAAAAATTAGTTATCATTCAATATAATCAGAGTTTTACAAAAACAAAGGTCCCAAAATCTACATGAAAACATATAGTTTGAATGATAACAAGTTTGGACGTCCTCAAGTCCAATGCCACTCCGTGCCATAGGTTGCTCAATTACCTGAGATAAACATGCTAAAAGGGTCAACACAAAGGTTGAGTGAAATTCATAGGTTTGAAATGTAATAGTTGAATACAAGTCATTGTAATGGTAATAATTGCATGCATTTACAATTATCATGGAAAACAGTATTATTGCCCTAAGCTCATACAACCAAACATTAACCATAATTCAAGTTGTTACAAATTGTTTCCATATAGGTGCCTCTACCCAAAGGAGCCTCTACGCAAAGATGTTATGGATGCCTCATGGCAAATGGAGGTAACTTAGGCAATAATATATCAGGATAGCATACAGTTGAAAAACACTTGTATTCATGGTTTATAGCATGTATCCCCCTCGCGAGTTTATAAAACATTCAAAAGATTTAAATGCGAGGCTATCATCTCACCTTGATAAGGTAGTTGATTGATTTGAAATTTAATTCAAATAGGAGTAAACAGCCTTGTCACGCAACCTGAGGTAATATGTCAAGTCTCAGTTTAATTGTTGATATTCTAAATTTTATTTCATAAACTTTAACGTAAATGTTAATTTGGTTCATTAATTTATGGAAATATCGTAACACTGTTCGGTCTATCATAATCCATAGGTCATGCAATAAACGTTTGAGGAACTAGGACACTTTAAATCGTAAATCTAGCAACTCGTCAAAACGTATACCCAAATGAAACCCCTCACATGAAATTCCCTAGTAACGTGATACGTTATAGATTAAAAGATAAGATTTATCTTTTTAAGTTTCTTCAAAAGTTAGTAGATGATAAATTATGCTAAATATATAACATAAGTGTTTTATGATGTTTCGATCGATAAATGATATTGACAAATGCGTCGGGCTTTAATAAAATTGAGTCTTATAATATTTAAATATATTTTTATAATTAATATAAAAATATTACATTTTATACCCTTGAGAATATGAAAATGACAATATATACCCTTGGTATATATTTATTTACAAAATTAACCCTTTACATATAATTTTATACTTTTAAATCCATAACTTTTTGGTGTTGACAAAAATAGCCCCTGTAATTTAACTTTAAGTTATTTACATTTTCAGCCCCTCTAGTTTATAAGTTTCAATATTTATAATATATACCCCTTTGCATGAAAACGATTTCATTTCTAGTCCAAAATCCATAATAGTTGTATTTTTCAATCTCGAAAGTATTTTGCAGCTTATAGCTTGCTAAAATAAGTTAGAATAAGTAAATTTTACAAGCTTGGAGCTTATGAAATGAGCTATACGTTGAACTAACCGAGTCATAAAGTTTGTGATAATAATCTATACAAAACCATATGGATTTTGTAGGAAATCAAACAGCAGGAAAACTATATAGATAACCAGCCTGGATAAGAGGTTCTACCATGCTAAACATAGATACATAAACATATATCATGGTCCAATCACCCGTTATTTAAAGATGCTACACAAAACCTAAGGATATTGAAGTAATCAGATTATAATTTTGCATTTGGTTTGATGCTTGGTGTGACGTATTCAAAGAAGGTTGTCTTATTAATTGCAAACAAAGTACCTTTTCAACATCGACGATAGCAGTTAATCAAGAAATGTGCTCAATCAAAGTTGGTCATTCCAAAAAACCAACTTACCTACACAACCCAGAACCCTACCATATTTATAGCTAAATGTAGACAGATTATCATAAGATAACAGCAATGAGAGCAAAAAAAAGTTACCCTGCTAATCTACATTTTAATACACATGTTCTACAGTAAACCTTAATCATATTAAGAGTTAATCTACAGTCAACCTACAACTGCCAGCAGCATGCAGTATTACATTACATAAAACTTGGGTTTAAAATCATAACCCGATGGGTTTGAGCTTTAATGGTTCATTTCACTTAATCACAAGGATGTATAAGAGCTTATATATGATCTAGAATAGCTTACAGAACGAGTGATGGACTTACAAGAACTTAGAATGGGTCGAAAATGGTGGAATGAGTCGAAAACCTTAAGAGACGAACTTAGAGCTTCTTTTCCTTAACTTTGGCTTCGAAATTAGTTTGTGCCTTCTTCCTTAACTTCCTTAGCTCAGCTAGAACATGACTTGAGAGAGATTTAAGTTTGAATGGTGAGTTTGGAATGCATGCATGTATGCAACTTTATATAGGGTACGAATAAGTGGTGCCCAAGGTTGTAAGGCTTGAAGACCAAGTTGTATAGCTTAGAGTGGTGGCCAAGGCTGGTGGAGTGGTGGCTAAGATGTTGGAGTGGTGCCCAAGGGTGTTGCTTGGGGCAAAAGGGTGATTATGGGTCGAGTTCATGGCTGTTTTTGGACAGCCAACATCGGTCCTAGTAAAATGGTTGTCATTTACAAACCGTAGTTCCGGTTAAGCTCAAACCAGTGAGCATGGTTAGATATTTGAGTCCTCTACAACTTTTAGTTTTACATATTTAGGGGTCACTATACAAAATTTTTGAGATAACAGCTATTTACTACAGGTGTGCAGAATCTGCGCACCTTTGCCATTTCGGCTATAACTAATTCATCCGACATCGAATCGGGTCGAGTCAACCGGCAAAATGATCATAAGACATAGGGAACTAGTTATTTTTCACTTAATACCTAAAGCTACTGATTTTCCCAGATCCTATGTTTTATCTTCGGAATTCAGATTTGAAAACTTATGAAACTAGTTTATAGGGTGTAACGGGTTTGCTAGGGTTTTAGTGTTTGGTTAGGGTTTAGGTTATAGGTTAGTGTAGGACTAGTAAGAGAATAAGTGTGCCTTTAGAGCTGCAACCATAAGCTTAAAACGGATTTTACAAAACTTGAAGGAAATTTGGAGAGGAAAATGAGGAAATTTGAATTCTATGCTTTGTAGTTTTTTTTTTTTTTTTTTTTTTTTTTTTTTTTTTTTTTCCCCCCCCCCCCCCCCCCCCCCCCCCCCATTTGATTTGTACATTGTGCTTTAAAGAGTTGTACCATGGTTTAGGAGGGAAAACATGGATTGAATTTGTGCTAGAACACTTGGTAACCCTAGGCTAGAAAGGTGGTATGAATGCTATAAAGTTTTGGAGGGAAAACGGCTAAATTTGAATATTGTGCATAACCGGGTTGTATATTGAGCTTTAAGAAGTTGTACTAGGGTTTTGGTGGGAAAGGATATTCAAATTATGATGCATTAGAATTGTACACTTGCCTTGAAGCTTGTACTTGAATTGCAATTAATAATCATTACATTTATGAATTAGTGTTTTGGTTTAAATGTTATCGATAAGTTCGTTTTATAAAAACGTTATAAATGGTACGTTAAATAGATAGCGTATTGATATTTGAACATATTGCTTGACATATTATAATGTTTATTTGACATAAACGTTGATGGGGTTGGTATTGGTAGTTGCGTGAGCTCGTTTACTTTGGTTATGTAAACTATGTTAATAGGATGGATAAAAAAAAAATTTCCAGTGTACCTTTTTGTTCTCAATTGGGTGGTAGCATACCCTGACCAGGTCTTCTTGTCTTCTATTCTGCTATTGGTGGTAATGGTTTTTATCGTTGTTGTTATGGTTATTTTGGTAGTTGTTGTTGTTGAGATCATTGGGGTAGTTATTGTTGTCACGGTTATTGGGGTAGTTGTTGTCATTGTTGGTGGTGTTCCTTCTATCATCAAACTTTCGTTTGTGATTGTTGGTTCCTTGCACAGAACCATGCTTTAGCACCTGATTCAATAGCCTCTGGGCTATGTTGATGGCTTCTTCCAAAGTTTAAGGCTTTGATGCAGTAATGGTTCCTTCAATGCTTTGGGGCAATCTCCCGATGAAAACTTCCATAAGTTTCTCATTATTTGGCACCATGTTTGGACATAAAGTTGCCAATTCTTGAAATCTTCTAGCATAAGTCTTGAGATCATTTCCTTTTACAACCAAGTTGTAAAATTTATCTTCCATTTTCCTGACTTTAGTTCAAGGACAATACTTATTGGTCAAGATCCTTTTCAATTCAGTCCAGGCGATCTGTTCGGCTTGCTCTATTCCAATAGGTTTAGCATAGGAATTCCACCAGGACAAGGCATATTCGGTGAGAGTACCAGTAGCAAATTTCACTTTGCAGTCCTCGGTACAGTTTCTACGAGAAAATACTGATTCAGTTCACTCAAACCAATGGATGAGACCAACAGCTCCTTCCGTACCATTGAAGTAGAAAGGTTGGCAACTCATAAACTCTTTATAAGTACATTTTCTTGCAGCAGGAGTTTCTCTTGGCTCAGGGTTCCTATTTGTATTATCAGTATTTATTACCATGTTTAGCAGCTTGGGCTTCCAGAGCAGGCAGCAACATTTCAGCATAGTTGCCGGATGCAGCCTGGTCATAGTGGTGTTGAAGATGTTGTTGTGTTTTGGGAGGCATTCTATCAATATATACAAGACAATAGAATAAGAATCCATAATATGATATAGTCATATCACAAGTTAAGGTATGAAAATTCTCATTATATATCAAAGACTTGTGTAATTCTTTGATATCAACATTGCGGATATTACGGTGAATTTTAGAATTAAGACTTCCAGAGATAGACACGGAGATGATGGAATGAACAAATTCTAAACCGAAAGAATTCTAGAGACTCATGATAATGATTAAATGAACCAAGAAAAGGAATTATTCGTACAAACGGATGAAAGAAAATTGTTCGTACGAATGCCATACACTTAAGCCTACTCAATTGCAAATCGTTATTTACATCTAAAGGCGTCCCATTCGCTTTCTTTGAAGTCCAGCAATCTGAGCACAGGCTTCTTGAAGTTCGGTCTTTAGTTTGTCAAAATCTTGTTGTATGACCTTCTATTTTATCTTTCATTTCCTCAATGTGGTCGAGAGAACTCATCTAAGTGATTCAAAAATATCTTTGATTTGTTTTTCATGGTGTGCGTATGAGTGTCTGGAGCGCCCTGATAATTCTCTCAATCTTCAATCTGCTTGAGGTTTGGGCGGAGGATTGGGCTCTTAGAGGAGATGATCGAAAATGGGATCATTCACGAGGTTGCAGAATTTCTTCTGGAATGAAGAAATCAAACATTTGTGATAATCCTGGAGATGGAGATAAAGTAGTTGGTGAAACCATAGGAACTTGTGGTGGAATCAGAGGTTTATTATTATTAGCATCATATGCTTGCATGACCTTCATATATGAATCATCATGAGAGGATGAGATGGCTAGTGGGATTAACCCATTCTCAGATAAATGGGAAATAGTCCGAAGAGGCCGGGAGATAATTTAGGGAAATTAGAGGAAAAACCATCCTCGACATCGGAAGTAAGATGAGTGGGTGAAGACATCACTCTGTAACAACCCAGTGGAATATAAGTATAAGTTATTTATATTTAGTAAATAGTTATGTATTATTTGCTACGCAAATCTCTTACATACACTATTCGGGGAAATGCAGTGGCACGGAGGACTTTCTCGGATGAAAAGTAGTTATAGTTTAGGTTTTAACCTTGTTCTCTATAACCATGAGCTCTGATACCAATCTGTAACACCCCCATTTTTCACATATAGCAGCGGAAGCTAAGTTTTGGGGTATTACTTCATGAATCAACAGTCACAATCATAGAAAATGACTCATAAAGAGACGTTTTAGAAAATTTAGTTATCATTCGATATAATCAGAGTTTTACAAAAACAGAGGTCCCAAAATCTACATGAAAACATAAAGTTTGAATGATAACAAGTTTGGACGTCCTCAAGTCCAATGCCACTCCGTGCCATAGGTTGCTCAATTACCTGAGATAAACATGCTAAAAGGGTCAACACAAAGGTTGAGTGAATTTCATAGGTTTGAAATGTAATAGTTGAATACAAGTCATTGTAATGGTAATAATTGCATGCATTTACAATTATCATGGAAAACAGTATTATTGCCCTAAGCTCATGCAACCAAACATTAATTGTAATTCAAGTTATTACAAATTGTTTCCATATGGGTGCCTCTACCCAAAGATGTTGTGGAAGTCTCTACCCAAAGATGTGGTGGGAGCCTCTACCCAAAGATGTTGTGGGAGCCTCATGGCAGATGGAGGTGGGGAGGTCAAACACTAACATCATACAATCACCAAAAAAAAACTAAAATAACCCCAAATCAACTTAGGCAATATATATTCAGGATAGCATACAGTTGGAAAACACTTGTATTCATGGTTTATAGCATGTATCCCCTTGCGGGTTTATAAACTCTTCAAAAAGATTAAATGCGAGGGGGGGGGGCTTATTATTTTTTTTTTTTTTTAAACCCTTGGGATTTAATAATTACAAAGGTATGTTGATTGATTGAATTTAATTCAAATAGGGTTAAAACAGCCTCGTCACGCAACCTGAGGTAATATGTCAAGTCTTAGTTTGATTGTTGATATTCCAAATTTTATTTCATAAAGTTTAACGTAAATGTTAATTTGGTTCATTAATTTATGGAAATATCGTAACACTGTTCGGGCTATCATAATCCAGAGGTCATATAGTCACCGTTTGAGGAGCTTTAAACATGCTAAAAGGGTCAACACAAAGGTTGAGTGAAATTCATAGGTTTGAAATGTAATAGTTGAATATAAGTCATTGTAATGGTAAGAATTCCATGCATTTACAATTATCATGAAAAACAGTATTATTGCCCTAAGCTCATGCACCAAACATTACCATAATTCAAGTTGTTACAAATTGTTTCTATATGGGTGCCTCTACCCAAAGATGTTGTGGGAGCCTCTACACAAAGATGTGGTTGGAGCCTCTATCCAAAGATGTTGTGGGAGCCTCTACCCAAAGATGTTGTGGATGCCTCATGGCAAATGGATGTAACTTAGGCAATAATATATCAGGATATCATACAGTTGGAAAATACTTGTATTCATGGTTTATAGCACGTATCCCCTTCGCAGGTTTATAAAACATTCAAAAGATTTAAATGCGAGGCTACAAACTCACCTTGATAATTAAGGTAGCTGATTGATTTGAAATTTAATTCAAATAGGAGTAAACAGCCTCGTCACGCAACCTGAGGTAATATGTCAAGTCTCAGTTTGATTGTCGATATTCCAAATTTTATTTCATAAAGTTTAACGTAAATGTTAATTTGGTTCATTAATTTATGGAAATATCGTAACACAGTTCAGGCTATCATAATCCAGAGGTCATGTAGTAAACGTTTGAGGAGCTAGGACACTTTAAATCGTAAATCCAACAACTCGTCAAAACGTATACCCAAATGAAACCCCTCACGTGAAATTCCCTAGTAACGTGATACGTTATGGATTAAAAGATAAGATTTTTCTTTTTAAGTTTCTTCAAAAGTTAGTAGATGATAAATGATGTTAAATATATAACATAATTGTTTTATGATGTTTCGATCGATAAATGATAACGACAAATGTGTCGGGCTTTAATAAAAACTGAGTCTTATAATATTTAAATATATTTTTATAATTAATATAAAAATATTACATTTTTTACCCTTGAGAATATGAAAATGACAATATATACCATTGGTATATATTTATTTACAAAATTAATCCTTTACATATAATTTTCTACTTTTAAATCTACAACTTTTAGGTGTTGACAAAAACAGCCCCTGTAGTTTAACTTTAAGTTATTTAAATTTTTAGTCCCTCTATTTTATAAGTTTTAATATTTACAATATATACCCCTTTGCATGAAAACGATTTCATTTCTAGTCCAAAATCCAAAATAATTTTATTTTTCAATGTCGAAAGTATTTTGCAGCTTATAGCTTGCTAAAATAAGTTAGAATAAGTAAATTTTACAAGCTTGAGTGTGTAGAATCTGCGCACTTTTGCGATTTCGGCTATAACTAATTCATTCGATATTGAATCGGGTCGAGTCAATCGGCAAAATTATCACAAGACATAGGGCTACAACCTAGTATTTTTACTTAATACCCAAAGCCTACTGATTTTTCCCAGATCTTATGTCTTATCAACAGATCAGAAAACTATGAACTAGTTTAAGGGTGTAACGGGTTTGCTAGGGTTTTCGGGTTTAGGATTAGAGTTTAGGTTTTAGGGTTAGTGTAGGACTAGTTAAGGTTAGGGTTTAAGAGAAAAGTGTGCATTGGAGGCTTGCAACATGAGCTTAAAAAGGTTGTACGAAACTAGAAGAAATTTGAAGGGAAAATGAGAAATTTGAATTCTATGCTATGTCGATTTGTACATTGTGTTTTAAAGAGTTGTACCATGGTTTAGGAGGGAAAGGATATTCAAATTATGATGCATTAGAAATTTGTACACATGCCTTGAAAGCTTGTACTTTTGAATTGCATAAAAATATTACATATGATTAGGGTTTTGGTTTAAATGTTAACGTATAAGGTTTGTTTTATAAAAACGTTATAAATGGTACGTTAAATAGATAACGTATTGATATTTGAACATATTGTTTGACATATTATAATGTTTATTTGACATAAACGTTGATGGGGTTGGTATTGGTAGTTGCGTGAGCTCGTTTACTTTGGTTACGTAAACTAAGTTACATAATGAATGGAATAAAAAAAAATTATTCCCATGAAAATGATTGTACTTAATACAATAAGTAGATATTACATTGATGAAATTTGTTAAGGTTCTTACAGTATTAATGAGAGAATGTACCATAATCATATCCAAAATATACGTAATATATTTTTGGTAGCTTTGGAAGACAAAAGTACTACTACTGTTTCGTAACGTACAAGTGAATATAGAAGACATACTATGTATGGAAATGTATGGAAAGAAGATTTACCAAATATAAAATCTGCACATGAGTTGGTATCAGAAGTGCAGGCTCTGCAAACAGTGACTGTAAAAAAAGTGCTAGTTCCCAGAGAGAAGAACCATCGTACGGTTTTTTTTCTTTTACTTTTCGGTTAATGTCATCCAATAACTTTCTCAAATGTATCGTTATCAGATATAAACTTTATAAAATACTATAATACTCATCAAACTTTGTTTGTTTTGGGATATCAACAAAAACCTATGCCACTGGGCTAATCCGTTCAAGGATTTTGAATGGTCCAATGTACCGAGGGTTAAGCTTTCCTTGCTTTCCAAAACGAATGACACCTTTTCGAGGTGATACTTTCAACATAAAATGATCTCCAACTTGAAATTCTAAAGGCTTCCATCTTATATTGGCATAACTTCTCTGCCGGCTTTTGCAGCTTCGGAAGCCTTGTCGGATTTGACAATTTTCTTGCGTGGTTTATGCTTTATTTCTGGTCCCGTAGTTGAACATTCCAACTTCGGTCCTTAGCAGGGACGGTGATATGCACTTTCGACCATAAAGTGCCTCGAATGGTGCTGCCTTAATACTGGCATTGGAACTGTTATTGTAGGAAAATTCTACCAATGGTAAGTGTCTTTCCCATCCTTTTCCAAAATCTATAACACATGCTCGAAGCATATCTTCAAGTGTTTGGATGGTTCTTTCACTTTGTCCATCGGTCTCGGGATGATAAGCTGTACTCATGTCTAATTAAGTACCCAAAGCACTTTGTAATGATTGCCAGAATCTGGATGTGAAATGATTGTCACGATCAGAGATGATAGATATTGGCATGCCATACCGAGAGACTATTTCTTTGATGTACAATCTTGTAAGGGTTTCCATACTATCTGTCTCTCGGGTAGGGATGAAATGTGCGGATTTGGTAAGGCGATCGACAATGACCCAAATTGTGTCATGTCCGTTTGAGGTTTTGGGTAGTTTTGTGATGAAATCCATCGTTATTCTCTCCCACTTCCACATAGGAATCTTTGGTTGTACCAGTAAGTCGGATGGCTTTTGACATTCAGCTTTAACTCTAGAGCATGTTAAACATTTGCCAACCTATTTAGCGATGATTGCCTTCATGTTAGGCTACCAATAGAGTTTCTTTAGATCCTGATACATCTTGTCAGAACCTGGGTGAATGGAATACTTTGATTTATGAGATTCATGCATGATCAAGTCCCTCAGATTACCAAAGAGTGGTAACCAACTTTGATTCTTAATACATCGGGTTCCATCAGAATGTATGTCAAATGCTTTGTCTATCTCTCGTAAGTTCTAAGCTTGAGTTTTCTTCTTTGATTGCCTCAGTTTGGGCTTTGAGGATTTGTGATGGTAACTACTCCTATGCTTACTGGAGATAGACTCCTATGCTAAGTGTCTTTGTTGTGTTTGTGCTAAGTGCTTCTTGCTTTCGAGCCCAAGCCTACGTTTGCTTAGTAAGGTTGCTTCTTTTTATATCTCCTCAAAAAAAGAAAGGCAAAAGCTTCCTTCCATGTCCATGCGATGATCCACCTCTCTCCTAGGTGGAAGTCTCTTCGTCTGGTGGCTACCAACTTTCAGAATGTCATATGTGATCAATGAAACTATCTACTAGGTTGCTATCCCAAGACGCCATTCGGCATCTTCTTAGCAGCAAGTCATGAGTCCCATCGGGGCGAGGGAGCTGGCAGCTCCTTGGTGCACTACTTGTCCACTTCCCTGGGAGTATATTAGAATCATCCACGACTAAAGTGGTATCATCACCCTTTTGTTTATCTTTTGGGTGAAGAGTCATGACTAATGATTAACTCGGCGTGATTTGACTTTGTTCCTTAATGGCTTAAGGATCTATACAAATTTGCCTTTCTAGGATGGTAGCGAATCTCACAATCGTAATCTGCAAGCAATTCTAACCAATGGCTTTGTCTCATGTTCAATTCTTTCTGATCAAGAATATGCTAAATACTTTTATAATAAGTAAACACAATACACTTTGTGTCATACAGATAGTGTCTCCAAATTTTAAGAGCGAACACTACTGCTCCTAATTCGAGGTCGTGTATGGTATAGTTTTCTTCATTAGGCTTAAGTTGTCGGGATGCATATGTAAAAACTTTTTCTCTATGCAATAACACTACTCCTAGGCCTTGATGTGATGCATCACACTAAATAACAAAATCGTCGTTTCCTTTTGGAAATGCTAAGATTGGAGCTTCACACAACTTTTGCTTTAGTAGTTGGAAAGCTGACTCTTGGTCTTCTCCCCAGATATACTTCTTGTTTTTCTAGGTTAATTCAGTCAAAGACTTTGCGATCTTCGAAAAATCTTTGATAAATCTCTGATAGTATCCGACGAGTCTTAAGAATTGGCGTACTTCTGTAGGTGTGGTAGGAGATGCCTAATTCTTAACTGCTTTAATCTTGGCGGGGTCAACATGAATTCCTTGACTATCAATTACGTGCCCAAGAAACTGCACAATACTGATCCAAAAATCACATTTTGAGAACTTGGCATATAATTTTTCCTTTTTGAGTAATTCCAAGATAATTCTCAGGTTATTTGCATGTTCTTCTTTGTTACGAGAGTAGATGAGAATATCATCGATGAACACTATCATAAATTTATCCAAGTATGGTTTGCACACACGGTTCATGAGGTCTATGAACACAGCAGGCGCGTTAGTTAAACCAAATGGCATTACTTGAAATTCATAGTGTCCGTATCTCGTTCTGAAAGCAGTCTTGGGAATATATTCGTCCCTTACTCTCAGTTGATGATACCTGTTTAAGTTAATCTTCGAGTAAACACTCGAACCTTGAAGTTAGTCGAATAAATCATTGATCCTGGGTAATGGGTAATGATTCTTTATGGTGAGTTTATTTAGCTCACGGTAATCGATACACATTCTAAAAAATAAGAAGAAAGACAGATCTCCCGGATATATACCTTTCAGTTTTTATACAGGATATGAGGCTTAGTCGTGCTTTAAATCGATCACCTCGGATGATCAAAGTTTCACCGTCGATTAAAATGTGGACGACTTTCTTGTTACAAAGAATTTTAGCATGATACTTGGATAACCAATCCATACCAATGACGACGTCGAAACTACCAAGTTTAATCAGCATAAGATCAATTTTGAAAGGTTGGTTTAACAAAATCAGAACGGTATTAGTGCTTACTAGGTTTCCATCAACCATTTCGATATCGTAAAAGGTATCTATTGTAATGGGTGGGATATTTAGCATAGAGGCAATGGATACGAAGCTTTTATCGGCTCCAAAATCAAATAATACTCTAGCTAGATGTTGGTTTAGAAGGAACGTACCCGTGACTACGTTCGGATCTTAGTGAGCGTTCTGGTCCCTCATCAAGTATGCTTTTCCATGGGCATTGTTGTTTGCTTTTGGGCACTGATATTTGTAATGCCCTTTCTCTCCACAGGCATGACAAGTTACTGACACTGGTTGCAGGTTGATTTTAGTGGCTGGCCCTTTGCTTCTACAGTTCCTGGTCAGATGACCCACCTTCTGCAAGTCTGACAGCTGACAGTGCAAGGTCCTGTATGATGTAGGGTACATCTTTTACACAAAGGAAGGTTTCTAGTATACCCTTTGTTTTTAGTTGGGGTGGCAACACAAGCCCTGAAGGTTTCTTGCCTTCTACTCTGTTGTTGTTGGTAATCATTGTTGCGGTTGTTATGGTTGTTCTGGTAGTTGTTGTTGTTAAAGGTTCTTCTATCATCAAACTTTCGTTTGTGATCATTGGTTCCTTGCACAGAATTATGCTTTGTTACCTGATCCATCAACCTCTGGGTTATGGTAATGGCTTCCTCCAAAGTTTGAGGCTTTGAAGCAGTAACGGTTCCTTTAATACTATGGGGTAGTCCCCCGATGAAAACTTTCAAAGCTGCGACAACACTATCAGCAACTAGTTGCCCGATGACAGCCTGAGTCATGGCTGGTGCTGCCGATGTTGATGTCCTCTTGGGAGCCATTCTATCAACATTTACACAAAATAAGATTAAGTCATTGTCATGCTATATCATTTGTATGGATTCTTATTTTGTGTTTAGATACTTATTCAGTACAAGTTCTAACAAAGAAATACACATTCTTTGATATTGTAGGATATAACGGAAAATTCTGGAATAGATATTCTAACAAGCATCTAACTCATTAGGTTTCTCGGGGACTGGTTCATTTCTTAGTGGTTTTAGTATGATCCATAATGAGTTATCTAACTCTGCAAAGATAGACTCATCTGGAAGTCTTAGATTCCAAAATTTTTATGCTCAACGTCTTGATTATTAATCATATCCATGATACTTGGGTATAAAGATTTGAGAAAACCGGATGGCAAGAGAATCATAGTAATCCCGGATAAAGATATGAGTTATCACACTACAGAATATAGGATAGACAACCACGACATCGATATCATGAAACAGCGAGGTATAATGGGATCACCACTGTATTAAGTCATAAACAACTTGTCTACATAATTTACATAATCAAAATTTGACAAGTGTCATTATTTATGCCACACATCCAGTGGTTGGATTCTAACAAAAGCTATAAATGACAAAGATCTAGTCTAGTAGTTTGGTGGTCCTCCCTTGTGGTTTTCGAGCTCATGGATTGTGTCCAAAAAGAGTCTTCTTATCTGATTGGTGGTGAACTTAGATATCTTTGATGATTAGTTCTAGAGTATAAATCCTGAAGCAAGCAAAAATAATCTTGTCTTTATGTCTCATTTGCTTTCTCTGAAGTCCAGCAATCTGAGCACGAGCTTTTTGAAGTTTGGTTTTTAGTTTGTCAAAATCTTGTTGTATGATTACTTGACCATCAACATGACCTTCCATTTCCTCAATGTGGTCAAGAGATATCTCATCTAAGTGATTTAAAATATCTTTGATTTGTTCCTCATGACGTTCCAAACTCATTTTATGAGAACTTTCTCCAATCTCAAATACTTGAGGTAGAGCAGAAATAGAGGAGGATGATCAGGAACGGTCTCGTTTCTTAGGTGGTAAAATCTCTTCAGGAAGAAAGAAATTTTGAGGATCAAACATTGGTGATAGTGGTATCATTGGAGACAGAGGCAAAACAGTTTGTGGAGCAATATGAGCTTGTCGTGGAATAGGTGATCCATTACTAGTAGCATTATATGCTTGCATAACTTTCATATACGGATCATCGTGGAAAGGTGAGATGGCTAGAGAGGCTAAAAGATACTTAGATAAATCATCTGAAGGATCAGGAGAGGTGTTTCCCGATGAAGCTAAGGAATAGTCCGGTGAAGACGGAGTATAGTTAGGAGTAGTTATAGAGGAAAAAGCATCCTCAACATTGGAATCAGATGGGACGATAATAGGGTAGATATAGTCGGGAGTGTTTGAAGACATATTTCTGAAACAACCCAGTATAAAATAACATAAGTTATTTATATAATAGTATAATAGTTATGTATCATTTACATACTATTCGGGAAATGTAGTGGCACGAAGAACTTTCTTGGATAGAAAAAGTAGTTATAGTTAAGGTTTTAACCTTGTTCTCTATAACCGCAGCTCTTGATACCAATTTGTAACACCCCGATATTTGACATATAGCAGCGGAAGCTAATTTAGGGTATTACTTCATGAATCATAGTCACAATAATACAAAACGACTCAAAAGAGACGTTTTTAAAAGATAAGTTATCATTCATTATTCATCAGAGTTTTTACAAACGGAGGTCCCAAAATACATTTCAAAACATAAAGTTGAATGATAACAGGTTTGGACGTCCTCAAGTCCAATGCCACTCCGTGCCATAGTTTGCTCAATTACCTGAGATAAACATGCTAAAAGGGTCAACACAACGGTTGAGTGAAATTCACAGTGTTTGTAATGTAATAGTTGAATACAAGTTATTGAAAGTGTAATAATTGCAACGAATACAATTATCATGGGAAAAACAATATTATATTATTGCACTAAGCTCATGACACCGAAGCCTTAAGTAAATGTTATTCATAAGTTGTTGCCTCGAGCGGGTGCTTTGCCAAACACCGAAGTTACTCAAAATGAAATGGGTTCGTTTGACATGGTTGTGCGTTGTTACTACCCAGAGGGGGAGTTCAGTCCCAATAGTATCTATTCACGCATTCGCGCTTAATACAACCAGTCGTTCGTATAGTAAATAGTGGTCATGATAGAGGTCCTCAAATGGCAAATAGAGGTACTTAGGTAATAATACATCAGGATAGCATACAGTTGAAAATACTTGTATTCATGGTTTATAGCATGTATCTACCCACGGAGTTTAGAAAACATGTAAAAGTGGGACTATGAACTTACCTTGATAAAGTAGTTGATTGATTTGAAATTTAATTCAAATAAGAGTAAACGGCCTCGTCACGCAACCTGAGGTAATATGTGTCAAGTCTTAGTTTGATTATTCTCTAAAGCTTTATTGACGTTAATTTAGTTTATTAATTTATGAAAACATCGTAACACTGTTCGGGCTATCATAATCCAGATGTCATGTAGTAAACGTTTGAGGAGCTATGACACTTTAAATTGTAAATCTAACAACTCGTCAAAACGTCTACCCAAATGAAACCCCTTACATGAAATTACCTAGTAACGTGATACATTATAGATTAAATGATAAGATTTTATCATTTTAGATTTCTTCAAAAGCTAGTTGATGATAAATTATGTTATATTTATAACATAATTGATTTTATAGTGTTTCGAACAACGAATGATAACGACAAATGTGTCGGGTTTTAATAAAATCGAGTCTTATAATATTTAAATATATTTTTATAATTTATATAAGAATATCACATTTTATACCTTTAAGAATGCAAAATGGCAATATATACCCTTGGTTTATATATATTTACAAAGTTAGTCCTTTTAATATAACTTTTAATCTTTTTGACCTTTAATTGTCAAGTATGACAAAACATCCCTGAAGTTTTAACTTTAGTATAATTAAAATTTCAGCCCTTTAGTTATAAGTTCAAGTATTTACAATATTATACCCATTTTGCATGTATAAACATTTGCGAATTTAGTCCAAAAACCATAATATTGATATTTTTGATTTAGAAATCAATTTGCAGGTGTCGTGTTATTAGGATTAAGCTAAAATAAGTTAAGTTTACGAGCTTATAGCTGGGATTATAGAAGGCTTGTGTACAGAAATACCTATTGGGTACGTTTGTTGTAGGAAACCAAACCGTATGGTTTTGTTGGTTCAAAAGGTTGAACAAGGACTTACACTGATTAATAAAAGCTAATGAAGATCTAAAATGAAGCAAGAGCTTATAGAACAAATGGAATGACTTACAAACTTGAAAATAGGTCGTAATAAGGGTTTTGGGTTCGTACGCCTAGGAAATGGGTTTCAAGGCTTCTTCTTCTTGTTCTTGGCTTCTAAGGGCTTGGTATCTTCTTATACTTCTGCTAGGGCTTGGCTTGGACTTGTTTAGATCATGACTTGAGGTAATATGAAGCTTTGATGGTGATTTGAAAAGTATGTATGAAGCGTGTTATATATTTGTGTAGCAAAACCACTTAGGGGACCATGTTAAGGAAGTAAGCACCAAGTAAACTTGGTGTGGTGATCAAGGAATGTGGAGTAGGATAAGGAAAGCTGGAACTAGTATTATAGCTTAGGATGAGGTGGTGAGAGGTGTATGAAGGTTCGGTTAACAAGGGGTGACAAGGAGAAGTTTTCTTGGTGCACAAGGGTGGTGATGGAGGTGGTAGGGTGCTAGGTTGATGACAAGGTCCTGAAGGTAGTTGTGAGGTCATGGTTCTTGAGGTGCTAGCTTGCTTAGAATTAGGTTTAGAAGTTGTTTGGGGGTGCCGAGTTCATGGCTATTTTTGGACAGCCAACATCGGTCCCGGTAAAATGGTTGTCATTTATAAACCGTAATTCCGATTAGGCTCAAACCAGTAAGCATGGTTAGATATTTGAGTCCTCTACAACTTTTAGTTTTACATATTTAGGGGTCACTTTACAAAAATTTAGAGATAACAACCATTTACTTCAGGTGTGCAGAATCTGCGCACTTTTGCCATTTCGGCTATATCTAATTCATCGGACATCGAATAGGTTGAGTCAACCGGCAAAATGATCACAAGACATAGGGCTAAAACCTAGTATTTTTACTTAATACCCAAAGCCTATTGATTTTTTCCAGATCCTATGTTTTATCAACAGATCAAATTCTGAAAACTATGAACTAGTTTAAGGGTGTAACGGGTTTGCTAGGGTTTTCAGGTTTAGGATTAGGGTTTAGGTTTTAGGGTTAGTATAGGACTAGTTAAGGTTAGGGTTTAAGAGAAAAGTGTGCATTGGAAGCTTGTAACTTGTGCTTAAAAGGTGGTACAAAATTCCTAAAGAAATGGGGGAAAATAAGCTCATTTAAATTCTATGCATAGTCAAATTGTACTTTGAGCTTTAAGGAGTTGTACCAAGGTGTAGGAGGGAATTAATATTCAAAAATTATGCATTGTAAACTTATACACATGCTTTGATAGCTTGTACATTTATTTTATATGTAAACATTACATAAAGTTAGGGTTTTGATATAAACGTTAACATTTAATGCTTGTTTTGAAATAACGTTTTGAAAAGCATGTTAAATGGATAACGTATTTGGTAAAAATGATATTAGAACATAGAGTTGACATATTGGGACGTTTACTTGCTATAAATGTAGATATAGTTGGCATTGGTAGGTTGCGTGAGCTCGTTTACTTTGGTTATGCAAGTTACGTTGCGTAAAGAGTGGAATATAGCAAAATATTTCCCGTGAATATTGGTTGTATGTTAATTATAAGTAGATATTACATTGATGAAAATTGCATCTAATTCAATAGATGGCTAATTACATTTATGAAAATTGTGGGTTGTTATAAAACTGAAACTGTCATATACAATTCTAATGTTATTTATGTTTGTGTAAAATCAAATAAAGGCGGGGCTTAAAGAAATGGTAAAGATATGGTGTACTACTGAATTTTTAATAGACACCCCAGTTATGTTATCAGGTCAAATTTTTTCCAAATATCAGCAATATAAACGTGATAGAAACTTATGGCTAGAGTTAAGGGGTGTTTGGTTTTACGGTTTAGAACTTTTTTTTGCCATACAACTTACCCTCGGTTCATTAACTGCAGGATGGTGATGAATCGAAAACATTTTTCGGCGAGTGGTTGTGGAGCGACAAGGAGAAAAAAGGTTAGGCCACCATACCAAATAAGTATCCATTGCTCACCATTTTTTGACTTTTTACCTGATTATTTAACCTTTGTTCCCATAGGTATCACACTAGGAATTAAACATGTGTGACTTTCCGTTCTAAGTTAATAAAAAAAAGCATACCTCAGTAGATACAAAGAGGTTACCTTTCTTTACAAGATGTGGAAATATATATTCTTTGGTAACTAATGGTCCCAAAATCAGAGGGTTGAGTGTATTTAACCCGAAACCCTTATTCAGTTATTCTATAAATAATCTGAGTGTCAAATATGATTTCCAATAACAGTCAAAAACAAAATTTAGGAGGTTTTATGGCCTAAATTTATTTAACTCAATTAACCCATCAGATATGAAACATTGCCTTAATCAACTCATTTATGAGTAATGAGTAGCAACTGGAACCTCTATTGGCAGCATACATATTTGTTTTGTATAGTTATGATAACTCTTTTGAAAGTTTTACTAATGTATAAACATTTCTGTTCCTTACTATTCGTGACCGGTTGATGAGGCAGATGGAGGTTACTGAAGTTTTATTGTTTATTTTTTCATCTTAAGTATACTTCTCTGTTAACATCTGATAGGAAATTGATTCGTACACTTCATGTTAAAGGGTGACACCAAGGGGTCTGCAAAGGGTCAGGATAGATCTGCTAACAAAAAGAATCAAATTAGCGAATCACTGCATTTTATGGTACCTTAGTCTGATGTTATATAATCATCATCTTCGTGAATGTCTACAGCTTGCTACTCAAGGGTTGTATTCACAGGGTCTGAACTACAGTAGGTCATAGGTATCTCTCTCCCCTATGTTTATGTGTGTATGAGTATGCGATCTACAAATTTCAGAGGGTTTAGGATGTTTTAAAATAAGAAATTGAATGTTTATGTAACATCTCGATGCTAATTTAGTGGAAGGGTAAAGAGTGTGCAGTCATTGTGTTATTACCAGTAAGAATGACGAGTAACTAACCTTAGCCATGATAATATAGAAGTACGTCCATTTATTTGCGACAAACTAGCCCTCTAAGATTAAACATCAGATTAGGCAACAACGAAACATATTATAGATGCCATTCTCATCACTAGAAATTAAACTCTATGGTGACCACTGTCAAGTTTCTTTAATTCCTTACCACAAATGCATTTAACGTAGAATAACTTCTACCTGATGATATAGAAGTAAGTTGCATATGAAGTTTAATCATTACTCAAATCTTTATCACCAACCAAATGGAGGGTCTGTACGATGCTTAACACAAATATAAAGTTAATAGAAAGTTTATGATGAAGGAATAGCGACAAAACTAACATGAAGAAGGTCCTCTGTCATCGTAACTGCATACTTAATAACATAAAGTTGAACTATCCACAAGTGACATATTGCGATCATCACTGCATATAACCAGTTCAGTCCAAGTTCGGTCCAAGATACTCTTTTAAAGATTTTGCTCATTCATGTCAAGGAAAAAACTTTTGTTATTGTAACACCCCCATATTTGACATATAGCAATGGAAGCTAATTTGGGGCATTACTTCATGAATCAACTGTCATAATCATAGAAAATGACTCAAAAGAGACGTTTTGGAAAATTTAGTTATCATTCAATAATATATTAGAGTTTTACAAAAGAGGTCCCAAAGTACAGTGTACTTAAGTTTGAATGATACATAACAGTTGGTAAACGTCCTCAAGTCCAATGCACTCGTGCAATTAGATTGCTCAGTTACCTGAGATAAACATGCTAAAAGGGGTCAACACAATGTTTGCGTGAAAATTTTACAGTGTTTGTATTGAATGTTTGAATTACAAGTCATCTTAAGTGGTAATAATTCAACGAATACTATTTTCTTGGAAAACAGTATTATTGCCCTAAGCTCATGCAACCAAACATTAACATCCGAAGTCAATTTAACGACTTGAAGGAACAATTGTCCTTAAGGAAAGGTAACTTGCCAAAGTTATCCTTTGTTCTCAAATATAGTGTGTTTGGTTACCCCATGTACGGGTACACCAACGGGAGTCGTCACCCCCAATAGATCTATCTATAATATTCACGTTCACTCGCAAGTGACTAATGGTTCATGATTAAGAAATACTGGCAGTGAAGGCAAACTTAGGCAATAATATATCAGGATAGCATACAGTTGTAAAATACTTGTATTCATGGTTTATAGCATGTATCTCCCCATGGGATTTAGAAAACATGTAAAGGTGGGACTATGAACTCACCTTATCAAGGTAGTTGATTGATTTGAAATTTAATTCAAATGAGAGTAAACAGCCTCGTCACGTAACCTGGGGGTAATATGTCAAGTCTTAGTTTGATTATTTATATTTCAAACTTTATTTCATAAAGTTTAACGGTTTTTGGTTTGATAACTTATGAAAATATCGTATCACTGTTCGGGATATCATAATCCAAAGGTCATGTAGTAAACGTTTGAGGAGCTAGGACACTTTACATCGTAAATCCAACAACTCGTCAAAATGTCTACCAAAATGAAACCCCTCACATGAAACTCCCTAGTAACGTGATACATTATAGATTAAATGATAAGGTTTTATCTTTTTAAGTTTCTTTAAAAGCTAGCGGATGATAAATTATGTTAAATATATAACATAATTGATTTTATAGTGTTTTGATCGACGAATAATAACGACAAATGTGTCGGGTTTTAATAAAATCGAGTCTTATAATATTTAAATATATTTTTATAATTAATATAAAAATATTATATTTTATACCTTTAAGAAAGCAAAATGACAATATATACCCTTGGGAATATGAAAATGACAATATATAAATTTACAAAATTAACCCTTTAATTATATTTTTAAAACATTAAACCTTTAACTTTCAAGTATGACAAAACAACCCTTGAAGTTTAACTTTAGGATAATTACATTTTCAGCCCCTCTAGTTATATGTTTCAAGAATTTACAATATATACCCATTTGCATGAAAACATTTGCGAATTAAGTCCAAAAACCATAATATTGATATTTTTTATTTAGAAATCAATTTTGCAGGTTATAGCTTATTACTATAAGCTAAAATAAGTAACTTTTATGAGCTTATAGCTTATGAAAAGAGCTTGTGAGCTTAAAAATCCAAAATGGGTTTGTTTGGTTTAAAATGATTAACCCGATGGGTTTAAGGCTTTAAGATTAGTTTTCAAGCTTATAGAAATGATAAATGAGCTTATTGAAATAACTTATTATAATAGCTTATGGCTTATAGCTTGTTAGATACACGAAAAGAGATTTTTAGGGTTTTTAGAGTGCGTTTGGTTTAGGAAAACCAAATGAGTAAGCTTTAGGGTTTAAGGGCTGATTTCATGAGATCATAAGGATGTATAGGAGCTGATGTATAATCTAAAACAATACAAGAGTTTATAGAACATGGTGAAGACTTACAAAAGCTTGAATGGGTCAAAATTGATGAAATGGGTCAAACACTTTAAGTTATGAATCAAAGACTTCTTTCTTCTTAAACCTTGGCTTCTATTTAGATTAAACCTTCTTTATTCTCTTCTATGGCATGGATAGAATATGATTTTAAGGTAGTATGAAGTTTTGATGGTGAATTGAAAGTGTATGTATGTATGCGTGTATATATAGTGTAAAGAAAAGAGTATTGCCCAAGTTTACTTGGAGTGGTGACCAAGTTAAGTGGAGTGGTGGCCAAGGTGCTGTAGAGTAGTGACCAAGTAATAGCTAGGGTGCAAGGAGGTGATTCATGGAGCTACTTGAGGTGCTTGAAGTGCTTGAGGTGCTTGATTTTTAGGTTATAACTAGTTTTAGGTGTTTAGGGTTTTCGTCTAGGTTTAGGTTAGAATTAGGGTTTTGTTTAGGGTTTAGTTTCGTGGTTTAGAAGTTATGCTTTAAGTGTTGTAACTTGTGTTCATGTGGTGGTAAGAAATAAACATAATTTTGGAGGGAAAATGACCTAGTTTAAATTCTATGTATGTTTAACTTGTACTTTGAGCTTTAGGGAGTTGTACATTGGTTTTGGAGGGAATTAATATTCAAAAGTTATGCATTATACACTTGTACACATGCCTGGCAAGCTTGAACATTCACTTTATATGTAAACATTTTGTATAATTATGGTGTTGATATAAACGTTAATGTTTGAAATCCGTTTTGTAATAACGTTTTGAAAAGTACGTTAAATAGATAACATATGATAAAATAGAGTTTAAAACATATTGCTTGACATATTAGGATGTTTACATGATATAAACATAGTTATAGTTGGCATTAGTTGTTGTGTGAGCTCGTTTACTTAGGTTATGCAAGTTACGTTGCATAATAGGTGGAATAAAGCAAAAATATTCCCGTGAAAATGGTGTATTTAATAATAAGTCAATATTACATTGATGACAATTGCATCTAATTTAATAGATGGATAATTACATAGATGAAAATTGTGGGTTGTTATAGTCTCCCAACCTTAAAAGAAATCTCGTCCCAAGATTTAGTTGGATGCCGGAGTGATGTTTGAAAATAGATGTGGATACTTGGCACGAATTTGATCTTCGCGTTCCCACATAAATTCTGGTCCTCTTTTAGAGTTCCATCTTACTTTGACTATAGGAATACGACTTTGTCTTAGTTGCTTGACTTCTCGATCCATGACTTCCACTGGTTCTTCCACAAAATTAAGTGTGTCATCGAGCCGAAGCTCTTTCATTGGAATGACAAGGGATTCGTCAGATAGGCATTTCTTTACATTAGAAATGTGGAAAGTACTATGGACACTACTGAGTTCTTCAAGAAGCTCAAGTGTATATGCCACTGGGCTGACCCTTTTAAGGATCTTAAATGGTCCAATGTACCGGGGGTTAAGCTTTCCTCGCTTTCCGAATCGAAAGACACCTTTTTGAGGTGATACTTTCAACATAACATGATCTCCAACTTGGAATTCCAAAGGCTTTCGCCTTACATTGGCATAACTCCTTTGCCGATCTCTTGCAGCTTGCAAGCATTGTTGAATTTGTACTATCTTTTTGGTGGTTTCATGGATTATCTCTGGTCTCGTGAGTTGAACATCTCTAACTTCGGCCCAGCAGACAGGTGATCGGCACTTTCGACCATAGAGTGCCTCGAATGGTGCTGCCTTAATACTAGCATGGTAACTGTTATTGTAAGAAAATTCTACTAATGGTAAGTGTCTTTCCCATCCTTTTACAAAATCTATAACACATGCTCGAAGCATGTCTTCGAGTGATTGGATGGTTCTTTCACTTTGTCCATTGGTTTCGGGATGATATGTTGTACTCATGTCTAATTGAGTACCCAAAGCATTCTGCATTGACTGCCAGAATCTGGATGTGAACTGACTGTCACGATCTGAGATGATAGATATCGGCACTCCATGCCGTGTGACTATCTCCTTTATATACAAACTTGTAAGGGTTTCCATACTATATGTTGCTCTGGTGGGGATAAAATGTGTTGATTTGGTAAGGCGGTCTACAATAACCCAAATTGCGTCATGTCCGCTTGACGTTTTGGGTAGTTTTGTAACGAAGTCCATCGTTATTCTTTCCCATTTCCATGTAGGAATATCTGGTTGTATCAGTAAGCTGGATGGATTCTGACATTCTGCTTAAACTCTAGAGCATGTTAATCATTTGCCGACATATTATGCGATGATTGCCTTTATGTTAGGCCACCAATAGAGTTTCTTTAGATCCTGATACATTTTGTCAGAACCTGGGTGAATGGAATACTTTGATTTATGGGATTCATGCATGATTAAGTCCCTCAAATTACCAAAGAGTGGTAACCAACTTCAATTCTTAATACAACGAGTTCCATCAGGACATACTTCAAATGCTTTGTCCATTCCTCGTAGGTTCTCAGCTTTGATGTTTTCTTCTTTGATTGCCTCGGTTTGGGCTTCGAGGATTTGCGATGGTAATTTTGGGAGAAGGGTCATGACTAATGCTCTAACTTGAAGTGGTTTGATTCCTTCTTTCTGGCTTAAGGCATCTGCTACAACATTTGCCTTTCCAGGATGGTATCGAATCTCACAATCATAATCTGCGAGCAATTCTAACCAATGGCGTTGTCTCATGTTCAACTCTTTCTGATCAAGGATATGCTGAAGACTTTTATGATCAGTGAACACAGTACATTTTATGCCATACAGATAGTGTCTCCAAAATTTTAAAGTGAACACAACTGCTCCTAATTCAAGATCGTGTGTGGTATAGTTTTCTTCATTAGACTTAAGTTGTTGAGATGCATATGCAATAACTTTTCTCTTTGCATTAGCACTGCTCCCAGACCTTGATGAGATGCATCACAGTAAACAACAAAATCATCATTCCCTTCTGGTAATGCTAAGATTGGAGCTTCACAAAGTTTCTGTTTTAGCAGTTGGAAAGTTGACTCTTGGTCTTCTCCCCAGATAATTCTAGCATGATACTTGGATAACCAATCCATACCAATGACGATGTCAAAACTACCGAGTTTAATCGGCATGAGATCAATTTCAAAGGGTTGGTTTAGAAAGATCAGGGTGCAACCCTGGATAACGATATGAGTGCCTACTAGGTTTCCATCGGCCATTTCAATGTCGTAAGTAGTATCTAATGTAATTGATGGGATATTAAGCATAGAAGCAAGAGATATGGATACGAAACTTTTATTGGCTCCTGAATCAAATAATACTCTAGCTAGATGTTGGTTTAGAAGGAGCGTACCCATGACTACGTTCGGGTCTTGGTGAGCGTTCTTGTCCCTCAGCAAGTATGCTCTTCCATAGGCACTATTGTTTGCTTTTAGGCACTAGTTTCTGTAATGCCCTTTTTCTCTACAGGCATGACAAGTTACTGACACTGGTTGCAAGTTACTTCTAGTGGCTGGCCCTTTGTTTCTGCAGTTCCTGGTCAGATGACTCACTTTGTTGCAAGTATGACACTTAACTATGCAAGGTCCTGTGTGATGCAGGGTGCATTTCTTACACGGGGGAAGGCTTCCAGTATACCTACTATTTTCAGTTGGGGCGGCAGCATAAGCCCAGACAGTTTCTTGCCTTCTATTCTGTTGTTGTTGGTAATCATTGTTGCGGTTGCTATTGTTGTTACAGCTATTTTGGTAGTTGTTGTTGGTGAAGGTTCTTCTATCATCAAACTTTCGTTTGTGATCATTGGTTCCTTGCATAGAATTGTGCTTTGTTACTTGATCCATTAACCTCTGAGTTATAGTAATGGCTTCCTCTAAAGTTTAAGGCTTTGAAGCGGTAACATTTCCTTCAATACTTCTGGGTAATCCACTGATGAAGACTTCCACGAGTTTCTTAGAATTTGGCATCATAATTTGGCATAAGACTGCTAATTCTTGAAATCTTCTAATGCAAGTCTTGAGATCATTCCCTTTTACAGTCAGATTGTAAAATTCATCTTCCATTTTCTTGACCTCAGTTCGGGGATAATACTTCTTTATTAAGAGCTTCTTAAATTCAGACCAGGTGATCTTGTAAGCTTCCTCTATTCTAATCGGCTGGGCGAATGAATTCCACCATGATAAAGCTTTTTCAGTTAGAGTACCAGTAGCAAATTTCGCTTTGCAGTCCTTGGTACAGTTACTGTGGAGAAATACTGATTCAGTTCGTTCAAACCAGTAGATGAGGCCAACAACGCCTTCCATACCTTTGAAATTGAAAGGTTGGCAGCTCATAAACTCTTTATAGCTACATTTTCTTGCTACAGAAGCTTCTCCTTGTCCGGTGTTACTATTGGTATTGTCAGCATTTACCATGGTAGCAGCTTGTGCTTCTAGAGCTGCGGTAACACTATCAACAACTAGTTTCCTAATGGCAGCCTGAGACATGGCTGGTGCTGCAGATGTTGGTGTCCTCTTGGGAGCCATTCTATCAACATTTACAAGACAACACAGAATAAGAATTCATATAATGATAGTTATATCACAAGTCATCGTATAAAAATAAAAAATTTCATACTTTGTGATATTGAATTTATTTGACATATCATTGTATAGATTCTCATTTTAATGCATGTTTTAACAAGGAAATACACATCCTTTGATATTACATTGTAGGTTATAACGGAAGATCTTGGAATTGACATTCTAACAAGTATTTGACTCATTAGGTTTCTCAGGGACGGGTTTACTTCTCAGTAGTTGTAGTATGATACCGCGACCACTTAGATAACTCATTATGTTTCTCAAGGACTGATTCATTTTTCAGTAATCGTGACATGATCCATAATGAGTTATCACAATACAGGATAGACAACCACGACATATATAAATCGGTATCATAAACAACGAGGTATAATAGAATCACCAATGTATTAAGTCATAAACAACTTGTCTACATATTTTACATAGTCAAAATTTGACAAGTGTCATTATTTATGCCACACATCCAGTGGTTAGATTCTAACAAAAGCTGTAAATAATAAGGATCTAGTCTAGTAATCTGGTGGAGGTGGTCCTCCCTTGTGGTTCTTGAGCTTATGGATCTTGTTCAGAAGATTCTTCATATCTGATCGGTGTTGAATCTGGATATCCTCGATGAGTATCTCTTAAGTAGAAGTCCTGATGCGAGCAAGAACAATCTCATCATCATGCCTTATTTACTCTCTCTGAAATCTAAAAATTTGAGTACGGGCTTCTTGAAGTTCGGTTTCTAGTTGGTCAAAATCTCGCTGTATGATTACTTGACCATTACCAAGACCTTTTATCTTATCTTCCATGTGTTTAATGTGCTTAAGAGGGAGCTCATCTAAGTGATTCAGAATAGTCTCAATCTGTTCCTCATGACGTTCCAAATGCGTCTTATGAGAACTCTCTCTAATCTTAAATACTTGAGGTGGGGTAGAGAAATCAGTAGAGGATGGTGATAGGAAATGGGCTCGTTTCTAAGGTGGTAAAATCTCTTCAGGAAGAAAGAAATCTTGGGGATCAAACAGTGGTGATGGAGGCAAAGCAGTTGGTGGAGCAATAGGAGTTTGTGGTAGTGGAATAGGTGATTCATTACTTGTAGCATTATATGCTTGCATGACCTTCATATACGAATCATCGTGGAAATGTAAGATGGCTAGTAAGACCAAAAGATACTTAGATAAATCATCTGAAGGATCAGGAGAGGTGTTTCTTGGTGAAGCTGGGAAATAGTCCGGTGAAGCCGGGGTATAGTCAGGAGTATTCGTAGAGGAAAAAGCATTCTCAACATTGGAATCAGATGGGACGATAATAGGGTAGATATAGTCAGGAGTAGACATATCTCTGTAACAACCCAATGGAAAATAACATAAGTTATTTATATAATAGTCTAATAGTTATGTATCTTTACATACTATTCAAGAAATGTAGTGACACGGAGGACTTTTTTGGATAGAAAAAAGTAGTTAGAGTTAAGGTTTAACCTTGTTCTCTATAACCGTGGCTCTTGATACCAATCTGTAACACCCCCATATTTGACATATAGCAACGGAAGCTAATCTGGGGTATTACTTCATGAATCATAGTCATAATAATAGAAAACGACTAAAAAGAGACGTTTTAGAAAATTTAGTTATCATTCATTATTCATCAGAGTTTTTACAAAAGTGGTCCCAAAATACATTTCAAAACATAAAGTTGAATGATAATAGGTTTGGACGTCCTCATGTCCAATGCCACTCCGTGCCATAGTTTGCTCAATTACCTGAGATAAACATGCTAAAAGGGTCAACACAACGGTTGAGTGAAATTCACAGGTTTGAAATGTAATAATCAAATACAAGTCATCATAAGTGGTAATAATTGCAACACATACAATTATCAGGAAAAACAGTATTATTGCCCTAAGCTCATGCAACCAAACATTAACATCCGAAGTCAATTTAATGACTTGAAGGAACAACTGTCCTTAAGGAAAGGTAACTTCCAAAGTTATCCTTTGTTCTCAAATATAGTGCGTTTGGTTACCCTATGTACGGGTACACCAACGGGAGTCGTCACCCCCAATAGATCTATCCACAATATTCACGTTCACTCGCAAGTGACTAATGGTTCATGATTAAGAAATATTGGCAGTGAAAGCAAACTTAGGCAATAATATATCAGGATAGCATACAGTTGGAAAACACCTGTATTCATGGTTTATAGCATGTATCTCCCTACGGGATTTAGAAAATATGTAAAGGTAGGACTATGAACTCACCTTATGTAAAGCTTGAACATTCACTTTATATGTAAACATTTCATATAATTAGGGTGTTGATATAAACGTTAATGTTTGAAATCCGTTTTGTAATAACATTTTGAAAAGTACGATAAATAGATAACGTATGATAAAATAGAGTTTAAAACATATTGCTTGACATATTAGGATATTTACATGATATAAACATAGTTATAGTTGGCATTGGTTGTTGCGTGAGCTCGTTTACTTAGGTTATGCACATAATAGGTAGAATAAAGCAATAATATTCCCGTGAAAATGGTTGTACTTAATTTAATAAGTAGATATTACATTGATGACAATTGCATCTAATTTAATAGATGGATAATTACATAGATGAAAATTGTGGGTTGTTATATTATCAACCGTCAACAACAATGTCTCCCGCCAAAAAACATTGTCTTTCCCTTCTTCTTGTCCCTCAACACTAGTTGTGAACTAAAATCCATAGCATAATGAATTCACCCCCAAATTATGAGTGGGAACAACTACTTGATATTGATGATTTTGATCTCCCACTAACCCCTATTCTTCGTCCCTCAACATCCACATACATGAGACAAGCACAACCACCACAACCCAAAACCCTGCTGGTATTATTCAAGTAGAGGAAAAGCCGGTTAGGATAATACCTGGTCCTGCGGGTATTGTTCAAGTAGCCAAGCTCCGTAAACAATCAGATATTCACGAAGGTGGAGGTGGGGATGAGTCTGTATTGTCAACCCTAGAATATATTAGGAAAGTTGTTGATGATGTTGGCGAGGATGAGGATTTTAAGGGTGGGTCATGGGTTAGCGCGGTTTAGTTTGTTAATGCTAATGGTGGGGGGATTGTGAATAGGTGTTTAGAAGATATTGAGAACTATCTCAAGAATGGAAAACTTGAGCAAGTTGTTGCAATAATCAGTTATTGTACTCTAAATGTTCTTGGCAATCTCAGAGTGACTTTAAAAAATCTCTCAAGTACAATACCTGGTACAATACATCACAAAGTCATTAATGAGGAGGGTTATGGAAAGGACATTACTGTAAGAAGTGCTTTGATACTTGCAAATGTTTCAGTTTTTTCCTTCTAAACCATCAATGCATTACCTTAATATTACAATCAGAAACATGGTTAAGGTTTTCCATAAGAATACAGTTCCTGGTAATGGCAGTGGTATAGGTAGGAGTAGAATGTTGATGGAAATAGAAGAAATAGTAAAATTGATGGAAGAAGAAGAAATGTCTGAGTTGGAGTTACAGGTTTGTGGGAACGTTACTAATTAAGATGATCTATACAAGTTTGATAAAGAAGAATCAAACCTCGCATTGCAAGAAGAAGCAAGGTAAGCACATGCTGAACATGAGTGGTTGGAGAAATATAGGCAAGAAGAAGAGTTGGATGATGAACATGAGAGACAACTATGGGGATTTTATGAACCAGTTTAAGTTGTATCCGTTTAAGTTATGAATGGAAATTGTATCATGTAGCTTCTTTAGTTTCTTTGCATTTGCAGTCAAATGGAAATGCTAAATGAACTTTTGACTTTGCAGTCAAATGGAAATGCAGTCAAATGGAAATGCTTAATGTATTTACTTACATTCCAACTTGGACCCCCAATGGTTTAGTAACTTAATCTAGAGGTAGTTACAAAATTCGTGTCCCATTAGTAAAATAGCACATCTATCTTTAAAACCCCCCATAACACATTCCGAGGGTATTAATGAATATGAGTCTCATCATCTCCTATTTGCAATCATGTCTTCTAAGTTGCTACTTTCAAGACCAAATGAAATTTACTTTGCTTATTTATATCTCAATTATGTTGTATCTTATCATATTTACATCTAAACTTTGTGCTTAATATTTTATTCCATGGCTACTTTTGAAATATTAGATCAATTAACAGAGGTTGTTGATTCTTCTCTCATGCAGGATCGTATGAAGGTGTGGTTTGTTCAAAAGCACATTGAAGAAGATTTTACAGGGTTTCTACGTGATTAGTGTGCTGGCCTTAGGATGACCAACAGTAAGAATCAGAGGTTGATAGCATAGCTGGAAGCATTGGGAGAGCGGGGGGATGCTGTGAGGTGTTTGGATCACATAAGAGAAATCATTGCAATGGATTCTGTGAAGCTTGAGGTTTTGGAACAAGTGTTGGCTGGAACTCATGTTGGGATTGGTCTGAAGGATAGTTATGTGGCTGACATGGAAGAAAATGAGTAGGGGTTCATAGGTCCTGGTATTTTGTTGCTTTTGTCCTGTTCATGGTTGAACATAGCGTTTTTGAGTTGTTGATGTTAGGATTAGTAAGTTTTCTGTTCTAATAATGTTCTATGTTCTGATCTTTCTAGTTGGATGAAATATTAATGATATGAACTACTTAGATTACTTTTCCTTTCTTTTTATTCTTTTGTTTTTTATTTTTCTTTTTATGATTACCTTATGTTATATGTTAGAATTGGTAGTTGTAGAGATGTTAGACGGATTACAGAAACAAACTTATGAAGCTGAGATTGCAAATCATATCCAAACACCCCCTTATGCACTCAAACTGTATTCTGTAAATTGCAATCAAATCATAGCATTTGCAGTTGACTTTAGAAATGCAATCAAATGCTAAATGGCATGAGGATTTGAATGGAAATGCAATCAAATGACCATTTGCATGTCAAAGTGTAAATGCTAAATGGCATGAGCATTTGCGTTTTAGTTTTCACTCTCCAAACACCCCATTATGCAGTCAAACTACATTCTACAAATCGCAATCAAACTGCATTCTGCAAATTGCAGTCAAACTGCAATCTGCAATTTACAGTCAAATCATATCCAAACACCCTATTATGTAGTCAAAATAGATATGCAGTCAAAATAAAAATAAAAAAATGTTACTGAATAGGATATCAAATATCAACCTTATTAGATATCAGATGCCAAAAGCATATCTCTGATAAGCATACAAAAGATCAGGCCATATCCTTACTTTCTTTTGCAACCTCTGTTTCTTCGTCTTCATCTGCTTCGTCTTTGTAGAATGTGTTATATATATATCATTGAGTATGATCTAAGACCATGAATTATCTTCCATCCAATTCTTATTCCCATATTTAGGCATCACATACTCCATTACTTAGTCAGTAATTTTAACTTTGCCCCAATTAATGTCTTTCATTTTTATATCTAACAAACAGCAAATTAGGGCAAACAAAAATTAGAAATTAGGACAACAACACACACTCAAAAAGAAGATAAATACTCACTTTAATTAAATCAAATGTCAGAGCGAGTGGCAAGACTAATCCAAGAGTAGTTGTTGTAACACCCTAAAACTAGATTTAAGTATTTAATTATGAGAATGCCATATAATGATTTTGACTATGACTTTTATAAGTTTGAAGACGTTATATGATTGGCTAGTCAATCCGGTAGTCAAACTATAAGTATTAATATTATAAATATGGTGTTAGAAAATATTATGTGTCACAATTATGAAGGATTAAGACCTATGGGACTTAAGTCACCAAAGTGGCAAACTTTTAACCAACAAATATCTAGACATATCCCAGGTTCATTAAGATATTCCAGAGAAGTGTGGTGTTTGTGTGTGTCAACCTAGAAAGATAGAAAAGGAAGGAAGAACCTAGCTTGATGATCTAAGTGATGAAGATTATACTTCCATGTCAAGGGTTAAGCACCTAACAATCATTCCCTTAAGTAAGTAACCTCTAATTATGAGTTAATTGAAGAATTAAAGGTTAAGGTTTAAGTGCCCAATTGGGGGTTTTGGGTAATTGATGTTTTAAAACCTATATAGAGGTGTTTGTGATTATGGGATAAGGAAAATTAATGAATTAAGATCAAATTAATAATTTTGGGTTATGATCATGAAATGATCATATGATTATTAGTGATGATAAATGGTGTGTTCTTAAGGTTATAATAAACCCTTGTTATGGCTTAATGAGATGTTTATGATTTGTGAT
>BQNB010033949.1:0-47881 GCA_026074375.1 Tanacetum coccineum
AATAAATCTAAACTAATTTTGGTGGAAACTTATATGGTAAACGAACGTATTTACTTAATCATGCACTACTCCTTAGTTTTCTTCTCCTAATTCTATTGCTTTGGCACACTTGTGATGATCTGTGTAAGTATTTCCTTAGTCATGAACGAATTACACAAAACGGCGTCTATGTAATATGCCGTTAAGGCAACACATAGGTAATGTAGTATGAAGACTATTACAAGGCCCCTAAGAGTACATTACATGCATTAAAATACTTAAGAGGGATCAACCATATTAAGGGTAAGGTAGTATGAAGACTGTTAAGGATGGTATCCTTTCTACACACTCACGTTTCCATAGACATCTATGCTAATGTAATATTTTATAGCCAATTAAAAGGATCTACAAACTAAGTTTCATGCAATAATAAGTAAATACTAATGGATCTAGCCTAACATATTATAAGGAAGCGAAGAACAAGAATCAATCAAACAACACATAGACATATTGAATGATAAAAGGATAAATGACTTCACTTGATTAAAACATGTGTTTAAGGAAGATACAAGAGGGTTTTTTAAGTCCTAAGCAACGGACTACAAGACTGCCACACTCAAACTACATATGATCGTGAGGTTCGTCTCCTAAAAGTTGTACACTAAAACCCTAAAAACGTAGGTATATTTATAGGAATTGAATCGCGACAGCGTCGCCAAAATCCTGACGACGTCGCTTTGCCAAATCTTCTTAGGGTTTCTTTAAGGCGGTTACGTTCTTATGCCGTCACATAACTCTTGACGGCGTCTCTTGTAAGTTCTGACGGCGTTGCTAGGAATTGATCGAATTCTAAAGGTAGGGTTCGTCTCCCAAAAGTTACACACTTAAATCCCTAAAAACGAGTTTGTATATATAAGAAAACGGGCACGATGGCGTCGCGTTATAATCCTGACGTCGTCGCCCCGCCGTATCTTCTAGGGCTTCTTTAAGTGGGTTGGATCCTGACGCCATCGTCAAAATTCTGACGCTGTCCTTTATACGTCCTGACACCGTCACATTAGATTGTGACGCCGTCTCCAGCCACTGTACGCATTTTCTTCATCAGATTTGGTGTAGAGTTGTAATCTTGTCCGTTTCTTCTCCAAATGAGCCCAAGTCACGTGTATTTCCTCCAAAAGCCATCTAAGTGCTAAAAACATAAAATAGAACGATTAAGTACATAATTTGGGCATATTTGCATGATTTATGGGGTTAAATGACCACGAAAAAGTGCATAAAATAACACCTTATCAAGTACCCCAACACTTGGGATTTGCTTGTCCTCAAGCAAATGGGCTTTTCTACCTAGACAATAGCAATATTTGGGGCATTTAACTTACTTTTCAAAGATAGTTTATGACACAACCTTCTAGACCTCGTAATTAAAAACACGAAATTTATATACTAGCACCTCACATAAGTGTTTGGATTTTCTCTTTCACTCAGGTGTATAATGAATTATAAAAATATAGGAAATGGAAAATTAATACTCATTACCTATCATAGCATATAAATTACCATAGGCTTGGTAAATGATCAAAAACCTCCACCGCTAGGTGTAAGTACTAGAAATTACTATCAAAGAGGCCTTTCAAAGGATGTTTGGGTGTAAGTTAAACAATAACGGATGGGATATGTTTGGGTGGATTTGGGGTGATGGTGAGTTAATTAAATACAAGAATACATGTTGAGGCGTTACTAAGCCAAGACTCGACCATTCTAGGACTAAGATAAACGAACTAAGATATACAAACTCTACATCAAACTCTTTCTTTTTCTTTTCTCTTTTTTTTGAATAAACATAATACATAACTTGGGGTTTATAAACACACCCATACACTTGAGTTTTTGCTAACTCATTACAATCGACTAATTATAGACTTAATTGAAAGGATCAACAAAACATGGAGCGTATTGAGCACTAATGGGGGTAATAGGTGACTTCTTCCCCATTTCTCCATAAAATAAAAACTACCATGAATCTCAATCGTCCCAAAACTATATATACTGATAAATGACTCGACTTAGCAACTATGTACTTCTATAATAATTAACTGGGTTTACAGTGGTGATAACAATAATGTACTAAAAATAAGTACATACAAGGGAGGCTAAGGCGATTTAGGTGTAACAAATAGGTATGGGTGTAAACAATGCTCTTCATTAATAATCTAGAATCCACCAGAAGATTACGAGAACCGTGAAAAAGATAGGCTCGGAGGGGTGTACTAGGGGAATCATGCACTAAAATGAGTGGATAGTAAGGGTGTGGGATAATTATATGATCGAGGTGACCATAACAACAAATACAAGTTTAAAACTGGGTTAATCCTAGTGCCTCTTATCATTTAACAAATCATAATTCTCACTATGCGGTCTTGAAATGAATCACAAAAACAAGTTCTAGAATTTAATACACTGCTGGTACACTCTCATATAGTTTTAATCGATACAATGCTCCAGAAAAGGCGACAAAATCACACATGCACGATCAAATCCATGAACGCGACACATGCAATTGCTCAGTCCTTAACTCGAGAAAGCTAAAGGTAGAACTATCTTAGGTATCAAAGATGGATACCTGAATTCCTAAAGATCTAAAGGCAAACCTCACATTTTGGGGGTGGAATTTTTTAGTGGTAGGGTTTTGTGCTAGTTATATAATTCCTATCCATGAGACGCTAATAATACTCAGTTTTTGTCGGTATGTGTCATAATTTTTTTTTAATTTGGGTCAAAATTACCGTCTACGCCATGTTTTGATATATTACACATCATTTTAAGGACAAAGAAAACGGCAATTGAAGGAATAGTTTCTAAGGCTTATTTCCCCTACACTTATTTTGAACATTATCCCTAATGTTCTTAAAAGTACCCATAAACGAATAAAGGAAAAAGAAAAAGACGAAAGAAACTAATACTCCTCTAGTTTGCTCAATAATGGAGAAGAAACATATGATACCTGGCTAAATCGTCATCCAAGGGTCGTCCACATGAAACTCCTAAGAACTCCTGGGCTTCTTCTTATCAAATATAACTTGTAAATCAAAAACAGAAATAACTACACCTGGCATAAAATCGACAGGATAATGATATATACAACGAAACTTTTAGGGTTTAGACTCTATAAAAGCAGTAAAGATAGGATGATTGTGTTAATATAATCGTGGTCTTCTGCAGGTTTTTAAGAAAATTACAAATTTTGAAAATTATACAAAATTAATTTTTCAAAAATAGCAGAAAATTTGAATTTTTACAAGTCTGGAGACGTGACACCGTCAGAAAAAATCCTGACGTCGTCTCCAGACACTATGAAAATTTCACATTCATATTCTTGGAAAATTTTCTGCACGCAATTCTATTAGTTATTTCCTATAGAAAATACTGCATAAAACCTGAGATTAATTATCACAATCATATGACTCGAAACTGACACAATACGCGAATTAATCTAAACAATTTATTTAATATGTTTGAAATGGTTCTTATAAACCGGATATTTTCCCCTACACTTATTCGATACAAAATATATTTGATTGTAATTAAGACGAAGTTAAAGACAAAACAAAGCATGATCACATAATTCAAACATATAAACACAAATGATAAAGAATTAAAACACACGACACTCCTAAAATGCGGGAAAATAAAAGATTGGGTTGCCTCCTAAAAAGCGCTTTTGTTTATTTAACGAGTCTTGTAGCTAGACTCGGAGTCACACTACTTGGAAAGCTTGATGATACTCACGTGATTGTTCGTGAGTTTTTTGATCGTTTCTTTATCCCTTTTATATGCACGTCCTAAGTTCATACAAGCTTTGTAGTACCCTTTTCTCTTCTTAAGAACGTGTTTAAATCCCCTTTTTCTAACCTTTAGACTTTCTACAAAGAATGCTTCAAACTTATATTTTTCTGAAGGTGATATTAGGTGAAGCTCTTGCGTCCTTTGAGGCATTCTATATACGAATTCATCATTCCTATGGGCAAACCTAATTAATCCTAAAGATTGATCATAAGTGAGCTTAGATGCTTCAACAAAGGGTTTCCCTAAAACTACTTCACTTAGCCTACCGTCAATGACGCTACCTAAATCTTCTAAAATCATAAAGTCCACGACATAAGTGAAACATCCAACAAACATGACTTTTAGCCCTTCCTACAAAGTTGCAGATCTTATGGGGTCGATAGGGATTTCTCCTGGCCTAAAAAGATTTTGTCCTTATTTTGTTATAGTAAGCACGGTACATGATGTTAACGGGAGATTGTAAATCAATATATGCATGGCCTGTATAAACAGTACCAATTACACAAGGATTTTTAAACTCCAAGGGTCGCCTCTCCTAATTTTTGGCTCAAGGGTCGAGAAAGGAGGGTGAGGTTCATCTAGGAGTTCTTTGTGGTATGCTAACTCCTCCTCGGCGGGGAACATACTCCTAAAGATTCCTTCTTCAAAATCATTTTTTCGTTTTGTTCATAGTTCAAGCTCCTTAATTTAATCCAAAGAGCCAAAGGATTCGTCAATGGAAGGTTTACTTGGAAAGGCTTTAATTGTGTTAAAGAGGAGAGAGTCGACTGTACGCCTTATTTTTAAAAGCTTATTAATCATAAGCGTCAATTTGGCATGGGTGATATTGATGAATTGTTGTGGATGGGTATCTAAGGGTGATGGTGGATTCGCAATCTCCATGACGAAAAATGGAATAGTCAAGTGGAGGTTACAAAATAAATAACACAAAGAAAAGATAGACTACAAGAAAGCTAATTGACAAAAATTAAATCTCACTTGATAGGAATCAAGCGAGTAGACCTAAGCTAGATAAAATTCGAAACCTAACTATTTCCCAGGCAGCGACGCCAAAAACTTGATGTGGGTGTTGCGACACACAAAGAGTTTTACAACTCCCTAAGCAGTGTACCTAATCGTTATAGTGTAGTATAGGCAAGACTTTGGGGTTGTTATCGTTCTCTAAGGAAATAGGTTAAGAAGGCTCGAACATAATATAACAGAGGTCTAAGGGATTGAGAGAAGATTATTTTTTCTATTTTATATTTTTAGAAAGCATGTAAAAATTAGGTTTTAGAAAGGTTTGGGCAGGAGGTATTTGTGAGTCACGCTTGGAGGAGATTGTTTGGGATCCGAGCACCTTTAGTTCAGGAGTTTATGCTTGAGTTCTTCAGCACTGTGTAGGAGATGGGGATGAGATGGGTTAGATGTGGCATTGTTCTTTGTTTTTCATGTTGGGATGGTGCTAGGCGTAGTATGATTGAGTACTAGTTAGTTTATTCTAGCCTTGGGTTTGCATACTGCCGAGGAGATGGCAGAGGACGGATTCGGAGCATACTAGTTAGGGAGTGAGAGACTGGTCCCCGATAAGGGGGATCTTAGTGATTACTGGGTTGAGATTTCTTTTGGCAGGGACTTTTTAAGAGGAGTCCTCGTATATTATCATCAGAGTTCGGTTCGAGGCTTGTGCCCACTTGGCTGATCTCTTACAGCATTTCTGGGAATGGGCATGCACCTGAAAAGGTGACTGCCACTGACCTATTCTATCTTTGTAGCATGGACCGAGGGGTAGCTAACGTCCCGTATCTATTGGCACAATACTTGTTCAGGCACGTTGAGGGGAGGAAGAGCGATGCCAGGTTACCAAGAGGTCATTTAATTGGACGTCTTGCTCATCACTTTGTTCTGGTGAGTAATGATGGGCTAAGAGGATTATCAATTGTGGCCCGTGAGTTACCATTGATTGACATGGGTGAGCTTGTTAAGCTCAACATATGCATGGAGATAGGAGATGACTAGGCTTGGGTAGCCCCGGGACCAGAGATGTAGCAGGTTGCTGCGGCTGGTGCCCCTGGAGCCGTTGAGGATGTTTCTACAGTCGATGAGGGTGTTCAGGCTGATCCAACACCTGTGCAGGCACCATTGCAGCCACCACCACCACCACCTCAAAGATTAGGGAGACTTAATGAGGAGGTACAGGGGTTACGACGGGATGTCAGGAGTTTACGTGGACTTGTGGAGAGATTGATGACTGATCAGGGGAGATTCTCTATATGGATGATTACATGTATGACACAACTCATGGAGGCTAGCGGGCAGACTTATCAGGCGTTCAATGGTACCTTTCGGGGGAGCTCACCAACAGTATTCGAGAGACGCACTAGACAGAGGACCGAAGACGCCAGCACTTCTATAGCCTTGCAGCAGCCAGACCCCTGATTTCTCTATCCCTTATCTTTTGATTTTATCCAATGTATATTTATATTATTTGTATCATGTTGTACCTAAACTTAAAACTGCTTTTCTTTTGATGTATTTATTATGATATGATGATTTTTGACTTGTTTATGCATGATAGAACAAAGACTGGCAGTAAGTTCAGCACCATAGTTCGTGAATATATTACGGAACCAAGCAGGCTATCCAAATCAAGAGCAGAATTGAGAAGAGAAAGTGATTTCAAGTGTGTGAATGCCGAAGGGAGTCTAACTTAAAGACTCACACAAAAACAAAAGTGCTTCTCGGGAGACAACCCGAATTGTTATTTATTTTTATCGAGTCTGTCTTCCCAGACATCAATACGGCGTATCCGCTCCATACCATACGGCGTATTGAATGTCTAGACGTTATCAGTCCATTATTTTTATGCACTTTAAACATTATTTTCAGTTCTGTCAATACGGCGTATTCATGCACATGATACGCCGTATTCAACATATTAACCCGTATTTAGTATTTAGTTTCGTTTAGATTAACCGTAGATAACCGAGATATGATTTTGCATGTTTTTCCTCTATTTTACACAGGACCTCGATGCAATAAAAAATCGACGAAGTTGGTAAAGTATCAATCATCTAGAATCTTATGTGTGATTGTATTCATGCTGGTATCGAGACGCATTTACAACACACAATTTTATTTATAAACTCAACATGGAGAATCTACCGAGCAAAATGTCAGGAGAGTTTCTCATTCTAATTCTTTTAAATTCCTGTTTTTAATGTTTTATCTATACAACAAGGACATTGTATCATTCAAGTGGGGGATGGAAATTAGAATGACACTTGTCCTATTTTTCACATAAAATGCTTAAATTATGCTCAAATTAAAAAAAATTCAAGCATACTTTTGTGAAATTACTTGATACATAACCCGCACACAATAACCCTTGTTAGATATTGTGAGGATTTAACCTTATCCGTTTCCGCATGTTTACCCAAATTCCACAAAATATGAGTGTGTCGGTGACGTTGTAGACTTAGAACTTGGTTTGGTATATCTATTCGAGACTACAATAATAAGTACTATGGATTTAGATGGAGTGACTTGTTTAAATTGGTAAATTTTTAGGATTACACCCAAAAAGCCTTTACATGTTGTTTATTAACTAACTATACTGGTTAGTTAACCCCCGTATAAACCCTTTGTTTACTCTCATTTTAAGAGTAAGATACCCCTAGAACAACCCGTAAAGCCAATCCTTTAGGAATTACACCAACTATGTTTGTTTCATTACACCTTTACACCTTAACCTACCCTGTTAGATTATATCCATTTATCAGTTGCTAGTTGCTTAAAGTGTAAAGTATGTATTTCTAAGTCTTGTGTCAATTTTTTTATCTTTGGTACGGTTGGAAAGAAATTTGCACATTGTAAATGAGAATGTATAGAGTAGACAAAACTCATATATTTTTACTACCAACACAATTATTGGTACGTCCGAAGAATTAAGAATTACCAAAGGAATTATCCAGAGTCATTATGATCGTGAATATGGTGAAATTACACTAAGTTTCATAGTATAGTGTAGTAAAAAAAAATCAAAAAAATTAGAAAAATCGCAACAAAAAAAGAGAGAAGGAAAGTCTGGAGATAATCGCAAGAGCTTAGACCGAAGGAATCATATGAAGGATCGATTATTTGTTGATACGTCTTAAAATTAACGATGTAGAGTATTATATAAAGTGGTAGATATCGACACTTGTCTTGTAAAAGTTTGTAAAGTATGGGATGATTGGGAAGTTGACCGTTACGGGAACACTAACTTTGGTTGTTGTTTTTTTATCAATGATCAAAACATTTTTAAATAGTTGTGTCTTAATCATGGTAGCGGTCGGGAAAAAGTGTCTAGCAACTTATATCTTGGACCTAGTCTATTTGTTTCGTAATTTTTTGTTTAACAATAATTTAATTCCCTTTTCTAATCATTAACCATGGGTTTTACTATGTCCTGATTCATGCTGACTGTTGGTTTATTACTATTGGTGAAAGTTAGAAGATCCCTACCCTATATCATTCTTCAGCCTAACTCTTGGTTTTAACTTATATGAGGATGTGAGCTCGTCGCACACTGTCTATTCCGTCATTACGGCCATGTATGTGTGCTTCAGCTGCCTTGTTGGTGTGGTACTTTTGGTGAAAGATTGTAGAATGATCAACCCTAAGCCTTATAATAAAAACCCATTTTACCTTTATAAACTTGTTAGGTGGAGATATGTATCCTTGCCAAAAATTTGATTGATACCTCGTCTTTACGACGTTAAATTGAGCGTGAATGAGTTTCATGTTACCACAATAGATAGATTAAAGTGATTTGTGTGTTTTCAGTCTACCTATTTCGTGAGTGGTTTGGTTATGTTTGTATTGATCGAAATAAATGCTTAAACGGAAAAAATCCTGTAGTGGATACATTTTCATCATACTTTCTAAAGGCTACTTGAGGGACAAGTCGGGGATCATGCTGGAGGGGGATTTTGAATACTTAATTAACCTTTAATTTTATAGCATCTTCTTTACCATGTAAATAACCCATTTTTTTTTTTGTATAATTATTGCAAAGAATTGTTACTTAATCGTTTGTATTTAAGAATTACAGTAATTATGGATTACTTTGGTGAGATTAGCAAATAGGCCTCGCATTTTGGAGTCTTAAATGAAGAATCGGAAGAGATTATAGTTTGAACATCCAAATAAGCCGTATCTATCAAGGAAGTTACAGCTTTAGTGCCTGCACTACACTAAATACCACAAGAGATACAAGATCTGTACCCGTATCCAGAGTAGCACCAATACGCAGTATTTAAGCCAGGGAAATAAAATTTCTAGAAGATATCAACGTGTGGTCTCTACTCTTAAGAAACACCTCGATAGTCGTTATTGACCTCAGTCAATATGCCGTATCGACCATATTCCAGACCTTATAAATAGAAGACTCAAAAATGAGTTTTTAGTGTGCTAATTCATATTTTCAATACCTAAACCATAAAAGTTGATTTTCAGAAGAGAAGAAAGAGCAGAAGAGGTTTTGCAACGTAATTAATTCCATAGGGTTAACAACTTGTAATCTCCTTTTACTCTTTGTAATCATTCAGTTTTTAGTATCATTTTGTTAATCGATTAGTCTTACCTTGGCTAAATTATTACTTTGTATTGATTATGACGTTGAAGCTTAATCTCTGTTGAGGTATTAGAAATTATTTGTTGAAGATCTGAATGCTTGGTTTGTTATCTCGATTGCTTATTTATCGTTGATTGCTTTTTCTGTTTATCTAGTTTCTATATTGTTTACGTGCTTTTGTATGCGACCTATCATTCTAACTGGATCTAGTGGATACCAAGACCAAGTAATCTAGTTGCTAGGATGGCTCTTATATAGTTGATTTTTTACTATCTAGACCAATAGGATCACAAATATTAACCTATCTTTGACCTCTAGATTGTGTGATTAGTTGGACTGGCAGGTGAACCTTGGGATCAACGACGTACAGTCTTTAATTAATGGTAAAGACTTGGTTAGTGGACTACTAGTGTATGAATTGCCATTAAGCAGTAGACGTGGGTAAACTTCTTAATTGGGGGGGAGTTTTAGGGTTTAACAAGATCTCATTGCTTTAATTAATTCTCTAAGATGTTTATGATCAGCAAATAAGAATGCTTTTTGTAATACGTTTATTGTGTACAAAATTCTTCGTTTCCTAGGGTCTTAGGAAGAAGTACAGCTAGTCTTAAGATGATATTGCCGCATCGAGATACGTAGTCATTGCCACTAAATAAACATCAACGTTCTAATTCGGATAATAATGGTTAATACAGTTTTTTATATTTGGCTAGACGCTCTTTATCTTCTGTTAATTTGCTTTCGCGGTATGTTTTAGAGTCCTTTAAGTTGATTTTAGTCACACAAAACCCGTGCCAGTCTCTCTCAGGCTGAAAACCCCCCTAATCCGTTTGATTCTTTCGGGATTAAACATAGGTTTAGCATAGTTTTAACATTGATAGATTTAACTTAGTTTAGATTAACACCATAATATTAATAATTGAAAGTTGTTTCTCGATTTAGTGTTCGACACGCTACTTATCACGAAAAACTCCCATCGGGAACCGGGTACAATGCCCGTTAAAAGTGTTGTTTTGGTAAAGTCGGCAATAATATAATTTAAAACTTAAAAACATAAAAATCACACTCCATAATACAACAACATCAACGGCAGTAAAGTGTTTGTTCGTCAATATAAATTCTAGTTTCCCTTAAACCCTTCATTTACTCTTTACCGTCTTTTTTTATCTTTTCTACTTGTTTTTCTTCGAATTGCTGTTGAAACCAATGCTAGGTAGATGGGAATACTCGACTTCTTATTCATTACCGTGCAAAATATTTCATAGACTATTCAAACTTATGAGCTTTCTTAGGAAGAGTTCAATGACTTTATTGCACTCTAACCTATTCCTCATGCATACCATGTTATTCTTCCTAAATCCAACCAAACTGTTTTCGATGCTCCTCTTGGATATGTCAGACTGTACACTCATTAATTTTCTCTCACAAATCTCAGGCTGCCTTTCACTGAGTTTTTCTGTGAAGTTCTTGAATATTTTCAGATTCATATATCTAGGCTTAACCCTTTTGGTGGTGCCAAACTGACTACCTTTGTTGTTATGTGCAAAGCTTATGGTTCTGAGCCCACTGTCGAGCTTTTCTGGGGGTTCTTTAATTTGTGTCGAGGTGGTAAATGGTTGACTTTCGCTAAGAGGCCTGAGAAACACAATCCTCGTTTGTTTCCTAAATACATCACCCGTATTGAGGGTTGGAAGGGGCAATTTTTCTATGTTTAAAACTCCATCGTCCCTGCCAAATACCCACAACTTCTTCTGGAACAAAATAAGTTTAACTCGAAATCCTACAAAGATAAGCTTCCCCAAGATTAAGCAAAATCCATGTTCAACGTTTGGTGTTATCCAAAAGTGTTCATGCTTTTCAATGATCCTCATTCTTTTCTTGGATGGCATCAATTCTTCGTGGGAAACATGGCCAGTAATGAACTGCGATCTTATTGGGTGGCAAGGGTATTTATCCTTCTAATTTCTTCCCTAGTCTTTCTTTTTGGCTAATATATGATTTACCTTTTCTTCTTGCAGAAATGGCTTTCAGGAACTTCGTCTATGCTGAGGATGAGGAAGATTTATCTTTTCTGCCTAAGGAGCCTCCTCCTGGCTTCGGTACTGGTTCCCCCTCCGTGTGAGTCAATATAGAACCTCTTAGAGCTGATGAGGAGCCTGTATTGCAGCCTGATGAGGTTGCGATAGATTCTAAAGGGAGTCCTAAGCCTGAATTGTTTGTTGTTTACCTGGAAGTGTAGCTACTCGGATGAAGAATAGGAAGTGTAAGACTAGAGGAGGATCATCCAGGCCTCCTGTGAAGAGATACAGCGGCTTTCCTAGGTCTTCGAACTCTTCAGAATACTCGTGGCCAAGACTTCTACTTTGAAGTGTTGTTCCTTTTCTAACAGTATCTGATGTTGACGAAGGTAAGCTTAGTCTTTAAGTTTTTCTCTGTTTTCACTGCATCAGAAAGTTCACCCTGTGTATGCTTCTTTTTTATTTTAGTCTCAATGAGTCCCTTGAGCTTAAATATGCCACTGTCTGCCATACTCAAAATATCTGATTATCTCCAGCCTGGAAAAACCATTGGATAATCATATGGACGTTAGAGTTGTTGGATCTTCATGACCGCTATTATGCTCAGAAATCTGTTGTTGATAATGTCGTGAACATGAGATCCCATGAGTTGCTGGAGGTTATTGAGAAGCTGAGAGGGGAGTGTGATGTGATCAAAGAAAGGGAGAGAGCCCGGGAAGAAGAGTCTGAGAGTCTCCGAGTCAAGTGTGAAGTGCCATGTCTGACTTCGAAAAGAACCCAAGCGTGATTGCCTTATGAGAGAAGATATCCACTTTGTCTACCTAAGTAAAATAACACTAAGGCCAATTTTATACCGGATGAGGTGGAGAGCCAAAAAGTAGGTAACAGTACCAAGCCAGCCTTTCGGACTTTGGGTCAAAGATTGCTTCATTGGAAGCTGAGTAGGCACGTTTGGAGGCTGTTGAAGTATCCTCCAAAAAAGGAGGTTGATTATGTGAAGGGATTAGGATGGGAGGTTAGTCTGAAAATTTGTTCCTCTTGCGGGGGGGGGGGGGGGGGGGGTTGGGAGGTGGGGGGTGTGGGGGGGGGGATTGCTATAGAAGTATCCCCAACGATGATTGGGTAGCCTAGTTGGCAGTTGTTTCTTATACTATCTTTTATGGGAGGTTGTAAGGCTTTTTGATCAAGGTTGCTGAATGAAAGGAAGCACCTTGACCTTGTTGAAGGTGAAAGGCTATCGCCACTTGTATAAGAAGGAACAGAATCAGGCTGGGTATGATCTTGAACACGCTACTTTTTCCTTGGTTATTGTGTCATCAAATAACTGTCTAATTTTATAATATTCTTTAGATCCATTTAATCAACCCATTTTGTATATAACTTATTGCAAATAATTGTTAATTAACGTTTATATTTGATAAGCAGTTAGTAATTCGAAGTACTTAGTTGAATATTAGCTAAAAGGCGCGCATTTTGGAGCTTAAAGAAGATATTTTTAAAGATTAATATTTCTGAAACAGGACCAATACGCCGTATCTTCAAGGGAAGTTACGGCGTTATCGTGTGCACTCACCACAAGACACAAAGGAGACTTGTTCAATAAGCCGTATCAGTGAAGACCATATACGCCGTATGGAGATTAGTATGTGAATACTTCTGTTAGATATCAAATGTGGTCCCTATCAAGAAACCCCATACGCCTGATATCCAATCCATATGGATAGCCATATCGGCACTTACTTCTGTCCATATAAATACATAGAAAACTCAAAAACGAGTTTTAAGTGTGCTAAATCATATTCTCGATACTTAAACCATAAAGGTCGATTTTCAAAGGAGAAAATGAGCAGAAGAGGTTAGCAACGCGATTAATTCCATAGGAGACAACGTGTAAGTTCTTATACTTTTGTAATCATTCAGTTTTTAGTATCATTTGTTAACTCGGTTAGTTTATCTTGGCTAAATCATTACTTTTGTATTAATTATGATGTTTGAAGGCTAATACCTTGGGTATTAGCCATTGTTATGAAGATCTTAATGTTTAGTTTGTTTATCTCTCGATTGCTTAATTTATCGTTGACTGTTTATTTATGTTTATCAATTCATACTTGTTTACGTGCTTTTGGAAAACCTATCATTCAACTGGATCTAGTGATACGGACCAAGTAATCTAGATGCCGGGATAGCTCTCCATATAGTAGTTTATATCTCCACATGGATGATTACTATGTTTGGACAAACTCATGGAGGCTAGGGGCAGACCTTATCAGTCCATTCTCAGATTGGTACTTTCGGGGGAGCTCACCGCAATTATTGAGAGAACACGAGACAACGAACCGGAGACGCCAGCCACTTCTATAGCCTTGCAGCAGCTAGACCCATGATTTCTCTATCCCTTATCTTTTGATTTTATCCTCTGTACATTTATATTATTTGTATCATGTTGTACCTAAACTTAAAACTGCTTATCTTTTAATGTATATATTATGATATGATGATTTTTGACTTGTTTATGCATGATAGAACAAAGACTGGCAGTAAGTTCAGCACCATAGTTCGTGAATATGTTACGGAACCAAGCAGGCTATCCAAATCAAGAGCAAAATTGAGAAGAGAGAGTGATCTCAAGTGTGTGAATGCTGAAGGGAGTCTAACTTAAAGACTCTCACAAAAACAAAAGTGCTTCCCGGGAGACAACCCGGATTGTTATTTATTTTTATCGAGTCTGTCTTCCCAGACATCAATATGGCGTATCCGCTCCATACCATACGGCGTATTGAATGTTTGGACATTATTAGTCCTTTATTTTTATGCACTTTAAACATTATTGTCAGTTTTGTCAATACGGTGTATTCATGTACATAATACGGCGTATTCAACAGACTGACCCGTATTTAGTATTTAGTTTCGTTTAGATTAACCGTAGATAACCGAGATAAGATTTTGCATGTTTTTCCTATATTTTACACAGGACCTTGATGCAATAAGAAATCGACGAAGTTGGTGAAGTATCAATCATCTAGAATCTTATGTGTGTTTGTAGTCATGTTGGTATCCAGAAGCATTTACAACACACAATCTTGCTCATAAACTCAACATGGAGAATCTACCGAGCAAAATATCAGGGGAGTTTCTCATTCTAATTCTTTTAAATTCCCGTTTTTAATGTTTTATCTATACAATGAGGACGTTGTATAATTCAAGTGGGGGGATGGGAATTAGAATGATACTTGTCTTATTTTTCACATAAAATGCTTAAATTATGCTCAAATAAAAAAAATTCAAGCATACTTTTGTGAAATTACTTGATACATAACTCGCACACAATAACCCTTGTTAGATATTATAAGGATTTAACCTTATCCATTTCCAAATGTTTATCCAAATTCCATAAAATATGAGTGTGCTGATGATGTTGTAGACTTTAGAACTTGGCTTGGTATATTTATCCGAGACCACAATAATGAGTACTATGGATTTAGATGGAGTAACTTGTTTAAATTGGTAAATTTTTGGGATTACACCCAAAAAGCCTTTACATGTTGTTTATTAACTAACTACACTGGTTAGTTAACCCCCGTATAAACCCTTTGTTTACTCTCATTTTAAGAGTAAGATACCCCTAGAACAACCCGTAGAGCCAATCCTTTAGGAATTACACCAACTATGTTTGTTTCGTTACACCTTTACACCTTAACCTACCCTGTTAAATTATGTCCATTTATTAGTTGCTAGTTACTTAAAGTGTAAAGTATGTATTTCCCGAGTCTTGTGTCAATTTTCTATCTTTGGTACGACTGGGAAGAAATTTGCACATTGCAAATGGGAATGTATAAAGTAGTCAAAGCTCATGTATTTTAACTACCAACGAAATTATTGGTACGTCCGAAGAATGAAGAATTACCGAAGGAATTATCCGGAGTCATTATGATCATGAAAATGGTGAAATTACACCGAGTTTTGTAGTATAGTGTAGTAAAAAAAAATTGAAAAAATTAGAAAAATCGCAACAAAAAAAAGAGAGAAGGAAAGTCTGAAGATAATCGCAAGTGCTTATACCGAAGGAATCATATGAAGGATTTATTATTCATTGATACGTCTTAAAATCAACGATGTAGAGTATTGTATAAAGTGATAGATATCAGCACTTGTCTTGTAAAAGTTTGTAAAGTGTAAGATGATTGGGAAGTTGACTGTTATGGGAACACCAACTTTGGTTGTTGTTTTTGATCAATGATCAAGACATTTGTAAATAGTTGTGTCTTAATCATGGTAATGGTTGGGAAAAAGTGTCTAGCAACTTATATCTTGGACCTAGTCTATTTATTTCATAATTTTTTGTTTAACAACAATTTAATTCCCTTTCCTAATCATTAACCATAGGTTTTACGCGAATGAGAATGTGATCGAGCATGCATGTCTATTCCGTCGTTACGGCCATGTATGCATGTCTCAGCTGCCTTGTTAGTTTATTACTATTGGTGAAAGTTAGAAGATCCATACCCTATATTACTCTACTAGTCCTACTCTTTAGCTTATTCGAGGTGGGAGTGAGCATTCACATGTGTCTATCCTGTCGTTACGAGTGTTTATGTGTGGTCTTTGTCGCCCTCCTAGAATATTGGTATCGATAAAGATTAGTTAGAGTAATCAATCGTAAGCCTTATAACAAAAACACATTTTACCTTTATAAACTTGTTTCTCCTAACCTCTAGTGGTGGAGATATGTATCTTTGCCAAGCCTATGATAGAATACTCATCACGACCGAGCAATTAAGCGAATTAGTTACATGTTACCACATAGATTTGTTGAGTGATTTGAGTGTTTTCATCTTTCTATTTCGTGAGGTGTTTGATCGTGTATTTATAATAGATCAAATAAATGCTTAAACGGAAAAATCCGTAGGGATACATTTTTATAAACTTCTGAAGGCTACTTGAGGACAATAAGGATTTAAGTGGGGGGATATTTGATGACATCAAATAACGTCTATTTTATAGCATCATTTATCCCATGTAATTAACCCATTTTGTATAATTATTGCAAAGAATTGTTACTTAATCATTTATATTTGAGAATTCCCGTTATTATGGAGTACTTGGTGAAAATTAACTAAAAGGCACGCATTCTGGAGCTTAAACGAAGATATTTTGAAGATTACTGTTCTGACGACCAATACGCCGTATCCATCAAGGAATATATGGCATATCTGTGTCTGTACTCACCAAAGACTGCGAAGGAAACAAGATTTAATACGCCGTATCCAAGAAAGGCAATACACCGTATTCAAGCTATATGGGAATAAAATATTCTGAAAGATATCAAACGTGGTCCCTACTCCAAGAAACCTCCAATATGTCGTATCCAACACTTTGGATACGCTGTATCGAAACTGACTCTAGACCTTATAAATAGAAAACTCAAAAATGAGTTTTATGTGTGCTAAATCATATTCTCGATACCTAAACCACAAAAGTCGATTTTCAAAGGAGAAAAAGAGTAGAAGAGTTCAAGCAACGCGATTAATTCCATAGGAGACAACGTGTAATTTCTTATACTTTTGTAATCGTTCAGTTTTTGGTATCATTCGTTAACTCGGTTAGTTTACCTTGGCTAAATCATCACTTTTGTATTATTTATGACGTTTGAAAGCTAATAGCTTCGGGTATTAGCCATTGTTATGAAGATCTTAATGTTTGGTTTGTTTATCTCGATTTCTTAATTTATCATTAAATTGCTTGTTTATGTTTATCATCATACTTGTTTACGTGCTTTTGTATGCGACCTATCATTCAACTGGATCTAGTGATACGGACCAAGTAATCTAGATACCGGGATAGCTCTCTATATAGTGATTTATACATTTAGATCAATAGGATCAGAATTAACGACCTATCTTCACCCTTAGATTGTGATCTTAGTTGGGTCATAAGGTGACACTATGGGTTCAACGAGTGCGTTTAATCAATTGGTACAAGACATTTGGTTAGTGGAATTATCTAGTGTTTGTATTGCCATTACCAGCAGTATGGGTAATCGTATCTATGAGCTAGGGTAATTTAACATAGTCATCATTGCTTAATCCCAAGATAGATTATAATCAGCAATGAAGGATGCTTTATGTGGATGCATTTAAGTATGCAGAATTCTACCTGTTAGGTTTAGGAAGAAGTTCGCTAAGTTTAAGAATGTTGATGCCACTTCGTAGATAAGTCAATCATTGCACTAATAAACAAACCAACGTCCTGATTAGATTAATAATGGTTAATACAGTTTTCTTATATTTGGCTTGACCGCTCTTTTATCTTCTGTTAATTAGTCTGCGTGTGTTTTAGTGTCTTGAATTGGTTTTAGTCACCATCAAACTTGTGCTAGTCTCTCAAGCTGAAAACCTATTTTCCATTAGATTTAGGATTAACATAGGTTTAGCATAGATTAGACTAACTTAGATTAGAAAAACTAAAGTATTAATAAATTGAAAGTGTTCCTTGCTCTTAGTGATCGACACCCTACTTACCACGAAACTCCCATTGATCGGGTACACTGCCCGTGAAAAGTGTTGTTTTAGGTAAAGTCGGCAAAATATAAATTTAAAACTTGAAAGTATAAATTACACCTACACGACAACACCATCAAGGCCCCTAAGAGTACATTACATGCATTAAACACTTGAGAGGGATAAACCATATTAGGGGTAAGGTAGTATGAAAACTGTTACCGATGTTATCCTTTCTACACACTCGCATTTCCCTAGACGTCTATGTTAATGTAAGATTTTATAGCTAGTTTTCTAGAGCCTAACGCGCACATCCATCACAAGAAGCAATATTAAAAGGATCTACAAAATAAGTTTTATGCAATCATAAGTAAATACTAATGGATCTAGCCTAGCATATTATAAGGAAGCGAAGAACAAGAATCAATCAAACAAGACATAGACATATTGAATGATAAAAGATAGAAGACTTCACTTGATTAAAACATGTGTTTAAGGCTAATACAAAAGGGTTTTGACACCCTAAAAATGAGCCTAATAGCTGCTACAATCGACTTCTAAAGGTAGGGTTCGTCTCCCAAAAGTTACACACTTAAAACCCTAAAAACTAGTTTGTATATATAGGAAAACAGGCACGATGGCGTCACGTTATAATCCTGACGCCGTCGCCCCGCCGTATCTTCTAGGGCTTCTCTAAGTCGGTTGGATCCTGACGCCGTCGTCAAAATTCTGACGCCGTCCTTTATACGTCCTGACACTGTCACATTAGATTGTGACGCCGTCTCCAGCCACTGTACACATTTTCTTCATCAGATTTGGTGTAGAGTTGTAATCTTTTCCGTTTCTTCTCTAAATGAGCCCAAGTCATGTGTATTTCCTCCAAAATCCATCCAAGTGCTAAAAACACAAAAAGGAATGATAAAGTACATAATTTGGGCATATTTGCATGATTTATGGGGTTAAATGACCCCGAAAAGTGCATAAAATGACACCTCATCATGTGAACAGGTTCACCAAACTCTTTATGGTATGCTATGATGTTAAAGTTTAGTTAGATGAAATGGTAATTGGTCATGTGTAACCAATTCCCATTGAAGTGCAACTATTTGAAGCCACTTCCATTGCCCTATTTTGTTCATTCTTGGGCATTATCATGTAACTATGTAATAAAACTTCTAATGTTATGAAAATTCCTCCCCAATGTTGTTTCTCCTTACTTGTTCCATTGTAATGTATGACCCATATCATAAAAGGTGGAGTGAAAACACAAACAAGCCATTGTTTAGTTAATAGAAGCTTTTAATGTTATAACACTTCTGATGATAGCAAAGGAAACACAAAACAATCTAAAAAAGAACAATAGAACTAAACTAAGAAATTTCATTAATTTACATAAAGTAGAAAGTACACTTACAAGTCATTAACTTAAAATGCCATTGTTTAGCTAATACAACCAAGAAGTGCCCAAAAATTAGCTTCATAGATAACTACCTAGAAATTTTATGAAACAAAATGATGTAAACCAGCAACATTAGCTACCACAAACATCACCTTCAACTTCAAACCTTTCTTTTCCCCTTTCATGTGTCTGCATAATTCCTAGGGTTCCTGATTCCAAATTTTTTTAACAATAGTATCCCATGTTTGAACATTTGCTAGTCTAAGCACACATCTCTTGATTGAAATAGGGCTTTTGAAGATGACTTTTGTTAGGAATCAAGAAAAGACCCGGTCACTTCCAAAATATTAATTCATAGATCATAGTTAATCATTGTGTAAAAGTAAGCTAACCGGGTCAACGTAAGCACACCCCAAACAAGTATCAATACCCTCTCCTTCCATAGAGAGGGTGTTGGTTCATTTGGATAATAAACATTTGCTTATTTCTTTCTCTCTCTAAGTGTTCCAACCACTCTCTTTCTCTCTCTAGATTTCTTATTCTCATCTTGTTAGATTGTGTGATTTGATATCTTACAATTGGTATCAGTCGCCATGGGGTGATATTGTGAGATTTATGTGCGTTTTCTCTTGGTTTTGATTCGGTTTAGTTGTGTTCTTAGGCCTCACGTACGAAATAATCAAAATATAAGTTTTTGGTGTTAAAAACCATAAAGTTTATGTTTTTATGCAAGATATAGTCTAAGGATACTTAGTTATTCAAATAAATAAAGAAAAAACGTCAAAAAGTGTCTCTTTTAGGTGATTTTTTTAGTGTTTTTATTTCGTTACTCGTTTATGCGGAATATGTATTAAGTTTGAATCCTGCGAAATAAGTTATTTGTGTGAAACAGGTTTATAGATTTATTCTGTGAAATATGTTACAAGTTCATATTGTGAAATAGGTTTATTCTGCGAAATAGGTTTTCATCCCGCGAAATAAGTTTTAAACATTATTCTGCGAAACAAGTATCAGGGTTCTTTCTGCGAAATAAGTATTTTTCAAAGAATAGGTTATTTTCAACGGTTTGTCTTGAATTAGTAAAATCCCATGAAATACTCTTTTATTTTCTTGCTTTAATCAAGATTTGTAAAATCATGTGAAATGCTAATCTTAATCACCTTTAACAACAACACTTCAATATAATTCCCACTTATCACTGAACGATCAACCTAATCTTTTCACACATCAAGTAATTAAAAGATGAGTTTGTCATTAGCAGAGAATGTGATTGGAGCAGGGGCTAACAATCGTCCCCCTATGCTTGACAAGACTATGTATAGCTCTTGGGCAAGTCGGATGCTACTCTACATTAGAGGAAAGGAAAACGGAAAGCTTCTTGTTGACTTAGTTCTTAATGGACCATTCAAATATGGCACATTTACAGTACTCGGTACTCAAACTACACCTGCAATAGTAAGAGAAAGAACGTATGATAAGCTCACATATGCTGAGAAGATTCATGAATCTTGTGAAATCAAAGCAATAAACATTGTTCTTCAAGGCTTACCACAAGACATTTACAATATGGTGAATCACCATACTGAGGATAAAGACATTTGGGATAGATTGAAGTTACTCATTGAAGGTTCAGAAATATCATTGCAGGATAGAGAGTACAAGTTGTACAATGAATTTAACATGTTCACCTCAGTGCCTGGAGAGACTATACACACGTATTATTTGAAGTTTACATAGTTAATTAATGACATGCACTCAATTGGATGACAATGATGCCCATCTAAACAAATACAAAATTCATCAATCATCTTCAGCCTGAGTGGAGCAAGTTTGTCACCGATGTTAAACTAGCTAAGGACTTGCACAACACCAATTTTGATCATCTGTATGGGTATATGAGAAAACATGAATCTCATGCAGATGAAGTGCGTCTAACCAGGCAACGATTCTCTGATCCTATTGCCTTGGTAGCTAACACATACATCTCTTATCCATCTTACTCTAACCAATCTCGTTATCATCAACAGTTGTCACCATTTTCTCAACAATATTATTCACTACCAATTACCGCATCACCAATGATTCATCATCAATCCACTTTGGCACCTAATGTTAATCATTCATTTGTGGTTTAACAGCAAGCATATCAACCACAAGATGTTCATCTTTCCTCAGTGGTACATCATCAATCCTACCAGCCACCTCCTCATCAACAACGACAAGCATCATTTCCACAACTTGATTCTGGATTTGTTGTCCCATCATTTCTACCGTCTAATAATCCAATTGCTAGTCTCAATAAAGCAATGGATTTCATTAACACCGTATTTACTTCTCAATACCTACCAACCAACAACCATCTTAGAACTTCGTCAAACCTAAGGAATCAGGCAACTATCCAAGATGAAAGAGTTCAAGGGCAGACTGTCTAGGGGAGACAAAATCATGGGTATGCAGGTAGTGGTGCTAGGAGTAATGCTACAGCTATAGAGGTAACAAAATTAGGGGAACCAACACAGCAGGTTAGTCAAAGGTTATATGCTGCTACAACTGTCAAGAGGAAGGCCACATGACAAGACAGTGTATAAAACCTAAAGGGCTTAGGAATTCAACATGGTTAAAAGAAAAGGCAATGCTTGCTGAGGCTCTGGAATCAAGAATGGTCTTAGAAGATGAACATATGGCATTCTTAGCTGACAATGGGGATACAGTTACTCTAAGCCAACAGTCTTAGGAAATTCCTACTCTAGCAGCTTTTCAAACTAATGATCTAGATGCTTTGGACTCTGATTGTAATGAGGCGCCATCTGCTAGTGTTGTTCTTATGGCTAAGCTTTCTTTATATGATTCAGCAACTCTCTCAGAGGTACCAACTCATGACAATTATCTTTATAATCATGTGATTGATCATACTGTGCAAAGGATACAGTATTCTGAACAACCAGTTTTTAATAATGATACATATATTGATAATGACATAACAAGTGAAAGTAACATGATTTCATATGAACACTATCTAAACTAAACTGAAAATACAGTTGTTTAAGATACTTCATCTTCTGCACAACATGAATCAATGATAATGTGTGTCATTGAAGAGATGTCAAATCAAGTTGGTAAATGTACTGCGGTAGATAAAGAAAATAAAATGATAAATGAGTCATTAACTGCTGAGCTTGAAAGATATAAAGAACAAATCAAACTTTTTGAAGAAAGACAACAATTTGATTTAAATGACAGAGAAAATTATATTCATGGTCAATTGAGAAAGGTTATTGTCGACAAAAATGCAAAGGTTACGGATTTTGAAAATCGGATTCACTCATTAAAACAACAACTTAATAAAACCGTTGAAAGTCATAAGACTTTGTCAACAACGGTTGATATTTTGAAAATGGAATCTAAGGCAAAAGAAGATAAATATCTAGACAAAATCATTGATTTAGAAAAGAAAAATAAGGCTTTAGACAATGTGATTTACAAAATGGGTCGATCAACGCAAACAATGCATATGTTGACAAAACCTCAAGCTTTTTACGATGAATGCCACAAAATAGTACTTGGTTATCAAAATCCTTTATATATATATCAAGCTCAAAGAAAAGTTCCTGCATTGTATTTTGGTAATACAATTGTTAAGTAACATGATGCATTGTCTGTTATTAATACTGAAGAAACATTAGAATTAGCTAAAGTGAGTAGATTAAAGATGCATGCTAAACAAAATGATCCAATTATGCAAGAAAAGAAAGTTAACATTGCACCCATTGACTATGTTGCATTGAATAAATTGTCTGACCATTTTGTGAAGCATTTTGTGCCTCAAAAGCAACTTTTCGCAGAACAGGCGTTTTGGTTACCTATTTCAAAACCCGTTTCTGAAATACCACCGGTTCAATCTGAACCAGTTCTTAAGGAAATTCCTCATGAACTTCCTACTATTAGTTTGGTTAAAGATAGTTTTAACAAAATGAGAAGTCATGTGCACGATTTTGAAAATGTGGTAACTATACGTACCAAGGTAACTGGTAAGAATGAGGGTTCTTGGGGATTTGAACATATTCAAAAAGCTTTTGACAAAGATGTCAAACCTTTTGTAAAAACTTTAGAAGAGTATTTTCACATGTTTAATCAAGGTCTTCATAAAGAAATTAGTGACATGAAAGAAGTTTTTACACAAATGGACACCGAAGTTGCCAAATGTTCTGTAGAAAGGAAAATTTTTGAGATAAAAGAGAAAGAACTGTTGCTAGAAAATGATCGTTTATTAGAGCTTCTTATATCTCAAGATCTTGTGCATACTACTGTGAATTCTTTAGCTAAAATGATTGATTATCAAAGTATGGAAAAGAGCTTTCTTGATGAATATTCTGAGTGTGTTGAACTTAAAGCTGAGCTTTCAAAAAAGAATGACATGGTTGAAAAGGATGTTTATGTTGAACTTTCAAAATGATGTGCCAGAATGGAAAACATATGTATTTCTCTTGAAATCAAAGTGCAACAATACAAATAAAGTTTTCAAAATAATCAACCTCAAAACAAACCGGATGCTCCTGAGTTTCCGGCATTTTTTTGAAATAAATGAATTAAAAGCTCAGCTAAAAGCAAAAAATAACTCAATCAGCAAATTAAAAGACCACATTGATACGTTAAAAGGCAAAGGTATGTCTAAAGGTGATAAATATGCAAATATACCCAAAGTACTTGCCCCAGGGATGTATAAGTTAGATTTAGAACCTCTTTCTCCTATGTTGCTAAGAAATAGGGAAGCTCATGTAGACTATCTAAAATACACACATGAACATGTTGACACTCTTCATGAAATAGTGGAACATGCTAGAGATTTAAGGCCTTTAGATAGTGACTTAGACTCTGCCTGTAAGTTTGCAACATGAGTTCAGGAATTGCTAGTTTATATTCGAGATACATGCCCTAGTTCTAGCAGAAAAAGTGAGAAGCTGATTGCAGTAACACCAATGAACAAAGTCAAGAAACTTAGGTTTGCAGAACCTAGTACCTCATCAAGTAACACACATAAAAAGGTAGAATCTTGCAAAACTAAGGATTTTAACAAACCTTAAAGAGTAATCAGTTCTACTAGTGCTAGTGGATCACAGTCTCCAGGAAATACCAAGAAAAATAGGATCTCACAACCAACCCGTAACAACCAGAAGAATATAGTAGAATATCACCTTAGGAACGTTAAATCTAGTTTAAATAAAAAGAATCGTATTTCTGAACCTGTCTGTAATGCAAATGTGTTCTTGTAATGAATGTATGTTTGATGCAATTCATGATTTGTGTGTTCTTGATTTTGTTAATGATCTAAATGTGCATGTTAAATCTAAATCTGTAAAGAGCAAAAAGAAGAAAGTTTGGAAACCTACGAGTAAAGTTTTCACTAATGTTGGATACAGTTGGAAACCTACAGGTATGTTATTCACTATAGACGGAAATACATACCCTTTAACTAGGATCAACTCCACTACTGTAGTGCCTCCTAGGGAACAAACATCTATAAAAGTAGTTAAGAAAACTTCGCTCAGTAGCAACAGTTCTAGAAAACTAAAGGATATAACCAATATAGCTTCGAGTAGAAAATCTAAGAGCGTAGAATCTAAGATTTCTAACAATTCAGAACCTAATAAAAATTAGGGATCCAATGTTTCCACTTCTCCATCTTCTTCCCGTGTCCATTTCAGGTCGTTCAAATCGTCCTCTGGTATCTGGACTTGGGTCGCTCCATGCACATGACCGAGAACCGCTCTCAGCTCATTAACTTTGTTAGTAAATTCATGGGTACCGTTAGATTCGGGAATGATCATGTTGCAGCAATCAAAGGCTATGAGGATTATCATATTGGAAACGTCATGATTTCTTAGGTTTATTATGTGGAGGGGTTAAGACACAACTTATTTTCAGTAGGGCAATTTTGTGACTCAAATCTCAAAGTGGCATTTCGTAAACGCACATGTTTCGTTCGTGACCTGGAAGGTGTTGATTTACTTAAGGGATCTAGGGGCTCAAATTTATACACTCTATCACTGAAAGAAATGATGCAATCCTCTCCAATATGTATCTTGTCGAAAGCCTCTAAAACTAAGTCTTGGTTATGGCATCGAAGGTTGTCTCATCTAAACTTCGGTTATATCAATGAACTTGCCAAACAAGGTCTTGTAAGAGGGCTTCCTAAATTAAAGTATCAGAAAGATCACTTGTGTTGTGCCTGTTCTTTAGGAAAAAGCAAGAAACACACCCACAAACCTAAGTCTGATGACTTCATCCAAGAGAAGTTGTATCTACTGCACATGGATATGTGTGGTCCAATCAGAATTGAAAGTATCAATGGGAAGAAGTAAATCCTGGTTATTGTTGATGACTACTTACGGTTTACTTGGGTAAAGTTTTTAAGATCAAAAGATGAAACTCTAGAGATTGTGATCAAACTTTTGAAGAAGATTCAAGTTCGTCTGAATGCAACAGTCTGTAACATACAAACTGATAATGGAACAGAGTTTGTGAATCAGACTTTGCAAGCCTATAATGACGATGTCGGCATCTCACACCAAACTTAAGTTGTGCGTACTCCACAACAGAATGACGTTGTCGAAAGACGAAATCATACTTTAGTGGAAGCTGCACGTACAATGCTGATCTTCTCTAAGGCTCTGTTATCTCTATGGGCAAAGGCAGTCGTGACAGCTTGTTATACCCATAATCATTCTCTGATTTAAAGACGTCACAACAAAACACCATACGAACTTATTCATGACAGAAAACCCAACTTAACGTATTTTTACGTCTTTGGTGCGTTATGTTATCCAACCGATGACTGTGAGGATCCGAATAAGCTGAAACCCAAAGCTAATATTAGAATTTTCATTGGCTACACACCTGCTAAGAAGTCTTATTGAATCTATAATAGACGAACCCAATTAATCATGGAAACTATCCATGTTGAATTTGATGAGCTGACAGCGATGGCTTCTAAACAATTTGGTTTAGGACCCGAGCTTTAACTTATGACTCCTGGAACAATCAGTTCAGGACTCATGCAGAATCCTCCTTCTACAATACCTTATGTTTCACCAACTAATAATGATTAGGATTTGTTGTTCCAACCAATGTTCGATGAGTACTTCAATCCTCCACCAAGTGTTGTTTCTCCAGTTCCTGCAGCTGCTGCTTCAAAACTTGCTGATCTAACTGGTTTACCTTTGTCAACTTCCATTGATCAAGTTGCACCCTCTGCTAGTACTCATCAACAATACAAGAAATATAGTCTCCAGTTAATTCTGAAGGTGTTGAAGAACATTTACAACCAGCACAACTTGTTGATGATCCATTTCTCGATATTCTTACCTTAAAACCAAGTTCTAAAGAATCATCTTCAAACGTGCAACCAACCAACCCACATTTTGACCATATCAGCAAATGTACAAAGATTCATCCTCTATAAAATGTGATCGGCAATCCTTCTCGACCCGTCTCAACACAAAAACAGCTACAAACTAATGCCATGTGTTGTTTCTTTGATGCCTTTCTCACCTCCTTCAAACCTAAAAACTTTAAAAGAGCATTGTTGGAATCTTTGTGGATCAATGAAATGCAAGAAGAAATTCACGAGTTCGAACGACTGGATGTTTGTGAGCTTGTACCTTGTCCAAATTTAGCCATGATTATTAAAAAATAACTTTATTGAAAGTGGATCATCAAAGTAAGCAAGAACAATTGGAGGGGTACTGAAAAACAAGGTAAGGCTCGTAGCTAAGGGATATCGTCAAGAAGCAGGCATTGATTTTGAAGAGTCTTTTGCACCTGTTGCTCGCATAGAAGTTATCAGAATCTTCGTTGCAAACGTAGCCAATAAGAACATAACTATCTACCAGATGGATGTCAAAACAACTTTCTTAAAAGGAGAGCTATGTGAAGAAGTCTATGTTAGTCAACCAGAGTGCTTTGTAGATCAAGACAATCTTACCCATGTGTACAAGCTGAAGAAAGACCTATATGGGTTGAAGCAGGCTTCATGTGCGTAGTATGATATGTTGTCAAGCTTTCTACTGTCTCAAAAGTTCTCCAAAGGTGCAGTCGATCCCACATTATTCACAAGGAAGGAAGGCAAAGACATTCTCATGGTACAAATTTTTGTCGATGATATAATTTTTGCATCTACTGATCATAGTCTATGTGATATATTTGCTGATATTATGAGTTCTAAGTTTACGATGTCAATGATGGGCAAAATATCATTTTTTCTCGGGTTTAAATTTCTTAAAGTCCTAGAGGCATCTTTATAAACCAGACAAAATATAATTTAAAAACTCTTAAGAAATATGGCATGGGCTCGTGTGACCTATTGGACACTCCTATGGTATACCGGACCAAACTAGATGAAGATCTACAAAGGACACCCGTTGATGCTATCCGTTATCGTGGCATGATCGGATCCCTCATGTATCTTACAACAAGTCGACTAGATCTTGTATTTGCAATATGCATGTGTGCTCGCTATCAGGCAAAGCCTACCGAAAAGCACTTACATGCCGTAAAACGGATCTTTCGATACCTAAGAGGCACCACGAATACGGGTCTTTGGTACTCGAAAGATACCAATATTGCACTAACGGATTTTGTAGATACGGATCACGCTGAGTGTCAAGACATAAGAAAAAGTACTTTTGGCAGTGCCCAATTCTTAGGAGACAGACTTGTCAGCTAGTCCTCAAAGAATTAGAAAAGTACTGCTATCTCTAGTACATAGGCAGAATATATTTCCTTATCTGGATGTTGTGCTCAAATCCTATGGATGAGATCACAACTGACAGATTATGGTTTGAATTCAATAAAATTCCTCTATTATGTGATAATAAGAGTGTTATTGCTCTCTACTGTAACAACGTCCAACATTCAAGATCAAAGCATATTAATGTCTGATATCACTTTATCAAAGAACAAGTCAAAAATGGTGTGGTTGAGCTCTACTTCGTCTGGACTAAGTATCAGTTAGCAGACATCTTCACCAAAACGTTACCAAAGAAAATATTTGAATTCCTGATCAACAAGCTTGGGATGAAAAGTATGTCTCTAGAAACACTCAAGAGTCTGGCAGAAAAAAATGAAGAGTGATGGTGGTACCTCTTCGTGTATCCTATGTAAATATATAAAAATATAAAATCTAAAAAAAATCCATTTCTTAGAATAGATTTTATGAAAAGAAAATAGAAAATTAAAAAAACTAGAAATACAAAAATATGTTTTTCATGACATGTCTTCTGGAATCGATAATATTTACGACTTTAAAAATGTCATTTAATAATGACACGAAGCTGTAAATAAAGTTTGAGCAGAAGTTCAAACTGTTTTCAAAACATGTCATTTGGCTTGCAGTTATTTCAGACTGCAACCCGGTTTTAATCTTAAAGGCAAGTATATCGCTAAAAAGATAACTTGACCTCTTAACGAGAATTTAGTTTCTTGGGCATGATCTAATTTATGATCATGCAAAGGCTTGTGTATACTTTGCTACACGACCCGTGCTTTCTTAAAATAAGTGTACGTGTCAGTGCCTTTATTTTTCAAAATAAGAAAAATCTTTTTTTTGATGTTATCTTTCAAAACAAATCAATCATCTATGTGTTTCATCAGGAAATATTTTAAATGATAATTTAACCACTCAAACAATGACTACAACTCTTTAAATAGAAAACGAGTCATTATTTGAGGGAGAGAAAGTGTCATCAAATAATCTTCTCAAAATCTTTTCAAAGAAAATCAAGGAATAAACGAAAAAGGTTTTAGACTATAACGGATCAATATTTAAAGGGAGTTAATTTAATTTAACTCATATTGGGCTTTAGATGTTATTTGCTTAAATCTTTAGGGACTTGAATGCAAAATGTGAGACCTAGACTCTATCATAGCAACTAGAGGGACTTGTATTGTCATTTTACTAAGTTACTTAATAGTTAGGATAAGTTTTACTTGGAAATAAAAGGAGTTTAAAACTTAAAGGGCTAAAGCTGCCAAGTTGGCAATCTCAAATCTGATAACCCATCTTGGGCGAAACATACACACACACAAAAACACTTATCATATTTTTTCTTTTCCCTCTCACACGCATAAATCACCCCATTTAATATCAAGAATCAAAACATGTTTTCAAGCTAAAAGGTAAACATCAAACTTGTTCATAACCTTCTTAACAATATCATTTCTTAATGAATTGGTTTAGTTTACAATTATTGGGTCGAAAACCCTAATTTTACAAATTAGGGTTCATAGGGCTGAAAGTTTGATAGAGCTTAATTAACCATTTGGGTTTTGTTTGTTAAGGGTTGTATAACACTCGATTAGAACAGTATTTGATAAGGTAAACCGTTTGTGATTTAAGCTGATTTAGTGGATGAAAATTACGTAAAATATGTTATAGTGCTTGAATGATTGTGGGGTTGTGATTATGAGTAAGATATGAGTATTCCTTGTGCATTAGAATCACTGTTAAACAACTAGGACTAATAGGGGTTCATTACTTGAGTTCTTGTATGCTAAAATATGCAAGTAATGCTTGTGAATGCATGGTTTTTATACTAAAGAAGTTTATAAGTAGTATTAAACCTTGTAGACATGTTTGTGATGAATTCTTGTTACTTTGTTGTTTTTGTTTGTTAAGGGTTGTATAACACTCGTTTGAAACAGTTTTTGAAAAGGTTAACTCGTTTGTGATTTATGAGTGATTTAGTGGATGAAAATTACGTAAAATATGTTATAGTGCTTGAATGATAAGATTGTCTAAAGTGAATGTTTAAGTGTTAAGTTAGGCGAAATATGCAAAAAAATTATAAATCAGGCATTTATGTATGAAGCATGCAGTTTATGCATAAAAATTATAAATCGGGCGATTTATGCACATTTTTTATGCATGGTCACAAAACAGGCGATTTATGCACAACTTTTATGCATGGTCTCAAAACAGGCAATTTATGCATGTATAGAAATCAGGCGGTTTATGCATGTTATTTAACTAGCCGATTTATGCATGACGTTTAACCAGGCGATTTATGCATGTCATTTAAAAAGGCAATTTATATGTGTTATTTAAACAGGCGATTTATGCACTTATTTGACCTCGTTTGACCATTGTTGGGATTAAAAGTCTTCTTGAAGTTACTGCTACTCAGGTTAGAGTTACTGCTGCTAAGCAAAACTTAGTGTTGTTTAGTAATCTTAATGAAAAATATGCTAAGTAGTTAGTACTGCTAGATACTACTGCTAGAGTATATTACTACTCCTAGTGTAACTTAGTACTGCTAGTATATATTAGTACTGTTAGAGTAAAGTTAGTACTGCTAATGAAGATTGAAGAAAATATTCTAAGTAGTTACTACTGCTTATACACAGTTAATGTTGCTGGTATATAAGTTACTACTGCTTGTTCAAAGTTAATGCTGCTGGTACAAAGTTACAACTGCTGAAAGATTACAACTGCTGAAAGATAAAGATTGCTTGAAGATCAAGATTACTTATGAGATAAGGATTGTTATTTATAGAATAGATCTTTGAGAATAATCTCAGTTTTAGGAATATATTGTAAATCAGCTAGGACTCCTTGGTGTATAAAAGGAGGTCCTAGGGCATAGAGTTAGATATCTAGAAATCTTTTGTTTTGATATCGTTTAGCTTTAAGGTTTTGTAACCCTAATACTAGTTAGAGTATTCGTATTAATATATTGAAGCTTTGTTTGTTAATCTGTGTGTTCATTAGAATTACTGTTCTATTGCATATTCTTCTTATTGATCAAAGATTAGATTCCGCATAATCTTTGATATATTTTACAAAGTTTCTATCATAGTTGTGTAGGATTTATCTTGCATAACTAAACCTTACACAAGCTAAGGAATTCAAGATCCATTCAAGTGGTATCAGAGCTTGTTGAGAAGCTTTGAATAAAGAAGAAACTGCTTTTACATACAAGGTCTGTTTGTTACAAAGAGATGGATCAAGACTCAGCACATATGGTGGCTGCTTCAAAAGTGCATATGCTCAAACCAGGTGAGTATGAGCTTTGGAGGATGAGGAAGAACAGTACATACCAGATTGATATGATATTCGTCATGGGAAGTCATAGAGAATGGTAATGCACCTCCAATAACAAAAATTGTTGAAGGTGTTGAGACTAACAATTGTACATACAAATGCTCCTAAAACTTACTGATAAAAGGCACAAAGGTGGTTAGAGTTGAAGGCAAGAAGCACTTTATTGATGGGAATCCCTAATGAACATCAATTGATGTTTAACTCCATCAAAGAATGCCAAGTCATTACTGCAATGCTGTTGAGAAGAGGTTTAGAGGGAATGCAGCTACTTAATAAACTTAGAGGAATCTTTTAAGCTGGTAGTATGAAAATTTTACTTGCATCTAGCTCAGGAGTGTTAGATCAATACCTTTGATAGGCTTCAAAATCTTAAACCTTTGATAGGCTTCAAAATCTTATCAGTCAGTTGGAGATTCATGGTGAAAGTATCTCATAAGAAGATGCGAATCAGAAGTTCTTAAGAAGTCCGTCACTAAAATGGAACACACATACCATTGTATGGAGGAACAAGCCAAAGATAGATACATTAAGCTTGGATGATCTTTACATCAACCTAAAAATCTATGAACCAGAGGTCAAAGGGACATCAAGCTCAAACACAAACACACAAAATGTAGCCTTTGTGTCCTCAAACAACACCAGCAGTACAAATGGAGCAGTTAATATTACTCATGGTGCTACAACTGCTAGCACTTAAGCTACTGTTGTTAACTCAACAACAATTGATAACTTGAGTGATGCTGTTATCTGTGCTTTCTTTACAAGTCAACCAAACAGTCTACAGCTTGACAATGAAGACTTACAACAAATTCATCCTAATGATTCAGAAGAGATGGATTTAAGGTGGCAGATAGCTATGCTAACAATGAAGGCAAGGAGATTCTTAAAGAACTCTGGAAGGAAGTTTTCTGTGAATGGTACTGAGACCATTGGGTTTGATAAGTCCAAGGTAGAGTGTTACAAGTGCCACAAAAGGGGACACTTTGCAAGGGAGTGCAGGGCTCCAAGGAACCAAGAAAACAGGAATAGGGAGAACACAAGAAGGGTTATGCCAGTGGAGACAACTACTTCTAATGCTTTGGTATCTTGTGATGGTGCTGGTTATGATTGGAGTGATCAAGAAGAAGAAGGTCCAACTAACTTTACACTCATGGATTACTCTTCTACAAGTTCTAACTCTAAGGTATCTACTGATTCAAACTGTTCATCATCTTGTTTGGAAAATGTTAAAATTCTTAAAGAACAAAATGAACAACTGTTAAAAGAATTAAGGACATCTAAGTTAAATGTTATTGCTTATAAAACAGGTTTAGAGTCTATAGAAGCAAGACTTCTAGTTTATAAGAAAAATGAGTCTGTTTATGAGCTCAAGGTCTTAAAACGTGAGATTCATTTAAGAGAAATAGCCATTACAAAGCTTAGAAGGAAGTTGGAACTGGCTCAAAACAAAAAGATGAAATTCAGCTAACAGTAGAAAATTTTGATAATTCATCTAATAGCTTAAGCAAACTATTAGACTGTCAGATAGTTGATAACTGCAAAACAGTTTTAGGGTATAATGATGTTCCACCTCCCTATACAAGAAACTTTATGCCTCCAAAACCTAATTTGTCATTCTCTAGTCTAGAAGAGTTAAAAATGAGCCTGTAGTTATTAAGCCTATAGTTGAGACTAGTGAAGCTAAGGCTTGTGCAGACAAGCCTAAAGCAGTTAGGAAAAATAATGGTGCTCCAATTATTAAGGATTGGGTGTCAGATAGTGAGGAAGAAAATGTGTCTCAAACTAAGATAAAAAAGAAAACAGCTAAGTCTAGTTTTGCTAAAATAGAGTTTGTTAAATCTAAAGAGCAAGTAAAATCTCCTAGAAAAACAACTGTTAAACAAGGTAATCAAAATAGGCTGAACACACATACTCCTAGAGGCAATCAAAGAAACTGGAATTATATGATGTCTCAAAGATTAAGGAGTAATTTTGAGATGATTAACAAAGCTTGATATGTGTGTGGAAGTTTTGATCGCCTGCAGTATGATTGTGATAACCATCAGAGACAGTTTAATAATAAAAAGATGGTAAAACCAGTGTGGAACTATACTTAAAGGGTGAATCACCAGAATTTTTCTAGAATGACTCACCCAAGTCCTAAAAAGAACATGGTTCCAAGAGAAGTATTAATGATGTCAAGCCTAGAATCACTTACTACTGCTAGACCAGTTAATACTGCTCAACCCAGAACAACAATAAATAGTACAAGACCAATGACAAATGCTTTTAATAAAACACATTCAACTGTTAGCAAGACCCATTAACAAACAAAAAAATAATCTAAAAAGCTGTATTTTTAATCAGGGGTGGTTAATACGTTAAAAGATAAAAAAGTTAATATTGTTAAGCCAAAAGCAGTACTTAATGTTGTTAAAGGAAACCATGTTAATACTGTTAAGGCCTAAGATGTTGGGGTGTGAACCAAAGACTAAAGTATTAGACCATGTTTCTAAACACAACAGTGCATCAACCATTCTAAAAAGGTTTGATTATATTGATGCACAAGGCAGATCCAAGTCAGTGATGGCTTGGGTCCCTAAAAGAAACTGATTTTCTTACCTTATGTGTAGGGCAATCCACAAATAGATTTACAGGATCAAGGAGTAATTAATAGGGGATGCTTAAGGCACATGAAAGGAAACATGTCCTATCTTACTGACTTTAAAGAAATTGATAAAGGATATGTTGCCTTTGGAGGTAACCCCAAAGGAGGGAAAATCACAGGAAGAGGTACAATTAAAACTGGTAATTTAGATTTTAAGAATGTGTATTTCGTAAGAGAGTTACAGTTTAACCTCTTTAGTGTTCAAAATGTGTGACAAAAAAGAATTTGTGTTCTCTGATGACACTGGAAATGTATTGTTATCTCCAAACTTTAACGTTAACTGATGAAAGTCAGGTTTTACCTTAAAGTTCCTAGATGAAAACAATATGTATAGTGTTGTTTTAAAAGAATATTGTCCTAAAGAGGTCTAAATTGTCTATTGAAAAAGCTACATCTGATGAATCTAAACTTTGGCATAGAAGGCTTGGACACATAAATTTTAAAACTAAGAATAAACTAGTTAAGGGAAATCTTGTAAGATGTTTACCTTTAAAACTTTTTGAAAATGATCAAACATGTGTTGCTTGTCAATAGAAAAGCAAACTAGAAGCTTCTTGGAAGTCCAAAAAACAGTAAGGTTTAATCAGCCAACTTTACTATGATGCAAATGGATTTGTTTGATCAAACCATTTCTTAAATTCTTAATGACAAAGGTATATTGCCGAGTTGTACATTATGAATTACAGTAGGTTTTAGTTAGGGTTTTTTCTTTCTAGCTACTAAGGTTGAGATAGTGGCATTTTTAAGTCTTTATAACTGGATTCGAAAATCTATAGATCCAAAGGTTAAGGTATTAGGTGTGATATGGATGAGTTCAAGAATAAGGAGTATGAACCAGTTTTGTGAGAGAAAATATAGTAAGAGGAAATTAGTGTAGGTAGAACTACTTACCAAAATGAGTAGTGAAAGGAAAAATAGAAACTCTATTGAGCTGATAGGCCAATGCTAAGCTGAATTTTAAGCTACCTATACTTTTTGGGCTGAAGCAGTTAATACTGCTTGCTATGTGCAAAATAGGGTATTAGTAACTAAGCCTCATAACAAGACCCCTTATGAACTTTTTCTTGGTAGAAAACCAGCTTTAGGCTTTATGAGACCATTTAGGTGTCCTGTTACAATTCTCAATACCATAGATCACTTAGGCAAGTTTGATGGTAAGGCTGATGAAGGATTCTTTGTTGGGTACTCAATTAATAGTAAAGCATTTAGAGTATTCAACAGTAGAACTAGGATAGTTGAAGAGAACCTGCATGTCCAATTTAGTAAGAATACACCTAATATTGCAGGAAGTAGACCAAATTGGCTTTTTGATATTGATGCACTAACAAAGTCAATGAATTATAAGCCAGTTATTGCAGGAAATCAGTCTAATGGTAATGCAGGTACAAAAGCATGTGATGATGCAGGTAAAGCTAGAATGGAGACAGTACCTGGCAAAGATTACATTCTGCTACCATTGTGGCCTGCTGATCTACCATTCTCTCAAAATTCAAAGAGTTCTCCTGATGCTGGATTCAAACCTTCAGGAGATAATGAAAAGAAGGTTACTGAAGAACCAGGAAAAGAAGGTGGTGATTCAAGTAATGATCAAGAGAAAGAGGATAATGTTAACAGCACTAACAATGTTAATGCTGCTAGCACAAATGAAGTTAATGTTGTTTTTTTTTTTTGTGTGCAAAAGCATCGCATTGAACTTTTTCTAAGATATGATCCAAATATGCCTATTTGGAAGATATTGTCTTTATTCAGATGATGGATGATGTTGTTGGTTGCAGAGAGACATGAACAATTTGAATACATTTATGCCTGTCAGTCCTATTCCAACTACAAGAATACACAAAGATCATCCAGTTGAACAAATTATTGGAGACTTGAATTCAGCACCTCAAACAAGAAGAATGACAAAGAATTTGGAAGAACATGGTTTGTTTAGTTCAGTTTAGCAAAGAACAAACCATAAAGATTTTCAAAATTGCTTGTTTGCTTGCTTTCTATCACAAGAAGAACCCAAAAAGGTAATTCATGCATTGAAGGATCCAAGCTGGATAGAAGCTATGCAGGATGAGCTTCTACAATTCAAATTACAAAAGGTTTGGACCCTGGTGGATTTACCAAATGGGGGACAAATAAGGCCATAGGCACTTAAATGGGTTTTTTCCAGGAACATGAAGGATGAAAGGGGCATTGATGTAAAAGAACAAAGCAAGATTGGTTTGCTCAAGGGTTCAACATATATAAGGATTGACTATGATGAAGTCTTTGCCCCTGTTGCCAGAATTGAAGCAATTAGGCTATTCTTAGCCTATGCCTCATTTAAAGACTTTGTGGTGTACCAGATGGATGTCAAGAGTGCTTTTCTTTATGGTAAGATTGAAGAGGAAGTCTATGTTTGTCAACCACCAGGATTGAGATCCAGACTTTCCTAACTGGAGTATTACAAAAGTAGAAAAGGCACTTTATGGACTGCATCAAGCTCCAAGAGCTTGGTATGAAACCTTGTCAACTTATTTGTTGGATAATGGGTTTTAGAAAGGAAAAATAGACAAGACTTTGTTTATCAGAAGGGACAAAGGTGATATTCTGTTAGTTCAGAGTTTTGTAGTTGATTATTAGTTTTGGCTCTAAACGAAGTTATTATGCAATGAGTTTGAGAAAGATGAATGATAAGAAGTTTCACAATTGAGTTGCTATGAAGTGTCTACATTCTTCTTAGGACTGCAAGTTAAAGCAAAAGGAGGATGGAATTTTTATAAGTTAAGACAAGTATGTGACTGAGATTTTGATGAAATTTGGTTTTACTGATGTCAAGACAGCAAGCACACCTATGGAAACTCAAAAGCCTTTGATCAAGGTGAGATGTTAAAGAAGAGGCATACACTGATAGTGATTATGCTGGAGCAAGCTTGGATAGGAAGTCTACAACAAGAGGTTGTCAATTCCTAGGATGTAGATTGATTTCATGGCAATGCAAGAAACAGACAGTGGTTGCAAATTTCACAATAGAAGTTGAACATGTGGTTGTTTCAAGTTGCTGTAGACAAGTACTTTGGATTCAGAATCAACTACTTGATTATGGGTACAATTTTATGCATACCAATATCTTTATTGATAATAACAGTACTATTTGCATAATTAAAAATCCTATTTTTTATTCAAAAACAAAGCATATAGAGATTAGACATCAGTTTATTAGAGATTTCAATGAAAAGAAATTGATTCAAATGGTTAAAATCCATACTGACAAGAATATTGCAGATTTGCTTACAAATTCTTTTGATGTAAGTAGATTTCAATATTTAATTTCTAGTATTGGAATGTTAAATCTCTAAAATATTTTATCTCTTTATGTTTTTGTAGAGTTTTGTATGAATTAGTACTATTATTCATGTCATTAAAAGTTTATGCTGTTAAGTATAATTAATGCTGCTAGTTATACTTAATACTGCTAAGTTAATGCTGTTAGTTATACTTAATACTGTTGGTATAATTAATATTGTGAGAATTGAGAGAAATGATGAGCTGAAAAACAGAAAGAGAGATGTGTGGAATAAAAACAGACAGAATGATTTGGTGAGAAAAAAATTGAGAGAATTAAGTGAGTTTAAAAACAGAAAGAGAGTTGTGTTAAAAACAAACAGAGTGATTTGGTGAGAAAAAGAATTGAGAGAAATCAAAAACAGACAGAGAGTTTTGTGAGCTAAAATGTTAATTTGATAATGGAAATGCTGTTTGGAATGGAATTGAAGTTAATGCTGGTGACTCAAAGTTACTGCTGCTAGGCATAACTTACTACTGTTGGTTGTAAGTTAATGTTGCTAGGCATAACTTACAACTGCTGGTAAACGTTAATGTTGTTGAGGGTATTTTCATAAATACTTTGATTAAGGGTTTCATTCACTCATTTGATCGATTTCATTCACTCATATACTCTCTAATCATAAACCCAAACTTAATTTCATCATTCATCATAAAAACCCAGCACAAATGGTGAATCTAAAGTTTGCTGATACTCACAATATGGTCGCGTTTTTGACTAAACCCACTGAAAGTGAAGGGTTTGAGCAGATAGTGGATTTTCTGAATGCAAATCCTATAAGATATACTCTAACGATCAATCCTACAATATATACTTTGTGCATTCAACAATTCTGGGCTACTGTCAAGGCGAAAACTATCAATGGGGAAGTACAGTTACAAGCCCTAGTGGATGGAAAGAAGATCATCATTACTGAGTTAATTATGAGAAGAGATCTTCAACTGGAAGATGCTGAAGGAGTTGATTATCTACCAAATGTTACAATTTTTGAAGAACTTACAAGGATGGGGTATGAAAAACTTTCACGAAAAAGCTTACTTTCTATAAGGCATTCTTTTCTCCATAATGGAAATTCCTTATTCATACTATTTTGCAATGCCTAAATGCTAAGACTATAGCATGGAATGAATTTAGTAGCACTATGGTTTCTACAATCATCTGTTTAGCTACAAACCAGAAGTTTAACTTTTTAAAATACATTTTTGAAAGTATGGTGAAGAACTTAGATAATGCTGGTAAATTCTTGATGTATCCAAGGTTTGTACAAGTGTTTGTCAATAAACAACTTGAAGGGATGCCAACTCACAAGAGAATTTACATTGCACCCTCTCACACTAAGAAGATTTTTGGAAACATGAAGAGGGTTAGGAAAGGTTTTTCTGGAAGAGAAACACCATTATTTCCAACAATGGTGGTGCAAAATCAATAAGAAAACGGTGAAGGTTCAGCAATGCCCACTGATCCCCAACACCCACCCATCATTACTCAACCATCAACATCTCAATCTCAAAGGAAACAAAAACATAGGAAGCCAAAAAGAAAGGACACTAAGATACCTCAGTCTAGTGGTCCTACAAACAATGTAGCATATGAGACTGTCAATAAGGAGATGGATGACAGTTTGGTGAGGGCTGCCACTACTGCTTCTAGCTTAGAAGCAGAGCAGGACAGTGGTAACATCAATAAGACCCAATCCAAGGCAACACCTAATGAATCAAGTTCCCCACGAACTAGTTTAGGTGGTGGTCATGGGGGATACAATTGCTCAAACTAGGTCTGAGAATGTATCTAAATTTTCCAATGATCCACTGCTCGCAAGAGGTAACACACTTCGAAGTGGTGAGGATAGACTAAAACTTTAGGAATTGATGGAATTATGTACGACTTTACAATTAACAGTTCTTGCTTTGGAGACTACAAAGACCACTCAATCTATGGAGATTACTGGTTTGAAAAGGAGAGTCAAGAAGCTAGAGAGGAGGAATAAGTCAAGAACTCATGGGCTTAAAAGATTATACAAGGTTGGTTCATCTAGAAGAGTGGAATCCTCTGATGATGAAGGTTTGGGTGAGGAAGATGCATCCAAATAGGGGAGGAGGATTCATGATATTGATGCTGATGAAGACATTACTCTGGTTAATGATCAAGATGATGCTGATATGTTTGATGTGAACACTTTGACTGGTGATGAGATGTTAGCAGAACCAGAAGTTGCTGTTAAAGATGTGATTTTAAGTGTTGATGAAGTTACTTTGGCTCAAGCACTTGCTGCTTTGAAAAGTGCAAAACCCAAGGTAAAAGGGGATGTTATAAAAGAGCCAATGGTACCTGTTAGTGCTGCCAATACAAAGGTTAGTACTGCTACAACAACAACTATTACAATTCCAACTCCAAGGAAAGGAATTGTTATTCAAGGGGCAGATACAACAACAACAATTTCTTCACAACAACCATCACATGCAAATGTTCAGGACAAAGGCAAAGGCAAAATGGTTGAAGAAGAACCTGTGAAGTCTATGAAAAAGAAAGATCTAATCAGACTTGATAAAGAAATTGCTTCAAAGTTACAAGCTGAGTTTGATGAAGAGGAAAGACTTGCAATAGAAAAGGAAGAAGCCAATGTTGCCTTAACTGAAGAATGGAATGATATTCAGGCAAAGATTGAGGCTGATCAGTTATTAGCTGAAAGATTGCAAGCAAGAGAACAAGAAGAGTTGACCATTGAAGAAAGGGCTATATTATTTCAACAACTCTTAGAGAAAAAAGAAAGCACTTTGCAGCAAAAAGGGCAGAAGAAAAGAGGAACAGACCACTAACAAAAGCTCAACAAAGGAGTATCATGTGTACTTATCTGAAAAACATGGAAGGATGGAAGCCCAAAGACTTAAAGAATAAGTCCTTTGCAAATATTCAAGAATTATTTGACAAAGCAATGAAAAGGGTGAATACCTTTGTTGACTACAAAACTGAGTTGGTTGAAGGAAGTTCAAAGAAAGTTTACGCAGAGATAGCACAAGAGAGCAGTTCAAAGAGAGCAAGAGATGAGCTAGAACAAGAAAGTATTAAAGAGAAGAAGGTGGATAAGGATAAAGAGACAGTAGAGCTTCAAAGTCTAATGCAAATCATTCCAGATGAATATGAGGTAGCAATTGATGCTATTCCTTTAGCTACTATGCCTCCAACTATTGTTGACTGGAAGATCTATAAAGAAGGAAAGAACAACTACTATCAAATAATAAGAGATGATGGAAGTTCAAAGATGTACAGGGTTTTCAGTCTAATGCTTAAAAGTTTTGACATGCAAGATTTGGAAGATTTGTACAATCTAGTAAAAGCTAAATATGGATCAACAAGACTAGTGGAGGATTTGGATTTGATTCTATATGGAGATTTGAAGACAATGTTTAATCCACATGTTGAAGATCAAGTATGGAAAAATCAATATGATTATAAAGTATTGGATTGGAAGTTATATGATTCCTGTGGAGTTCATTCATTGAGGATGTAACATGTGTACAATCACATGCTGGTAGAAAAGAGATATCCCCTTACACCTGCTATAATTACTGATATGCTGAACAAGAAGCTTCAAGCTGATCATTGGAATGAAATGTGTTATCAGCTTTTTAAGCTCATCACAAAACAACTCAAGAATCAATGAACTATTTAGAAGCATCCTCCTGGTGATTAATGAAGCTTTTAATGAAGAAACTTAAGGTTTTGATGATAAATATCAAGTTTAGAGGAGGATTGTTGGGATTAAAAGTCTTCTTGAAGTTATTGCTGCTTAGGTTAGAGTTACTACTGCTAAGGAAAACTTAGTGTTGTTTAGTAATCTTAATGAAAAATATGCTAAGTAGTTAGTACTGCTAGTTACTACTGCTAGAGTATATTACTACTGCTAGTGTAACTTAGTACTGCTAGTATATGTTAGTACTGCTAGAGTAAAGTTAGTATTGCTGGTGAAGATTGAAGAAAATATTCTAAGTAGTTACTACTGCTTGTACACAGTTAATGCTGCTGGTGTATAAGTTACTACTGCTTGTTCAAAGTTAATGCTGTTGGTACAAAGTTACAACTGCTGAAAGATTACAACTGCTGAAAGATAAAGATTGCTTGAAGATCAAGATTACTTATAAGATAAGGATTGTTATTTATAGAATAGATCTTTGAGAATAATCTCAGTTTTAGGAATATATTGTAAATCAGCTAGGACTCCTTGGTGTATAAAAGGAGGTCCTAGGGCATAGAGTTTTGTATATCTTAATCATATAATTCATAGCTTCAAGGTTTTGTAACCCTAATACTAGTTAGAGTATTCGTATTAATATATTGAAGCTTTGTTTGTTAATATGTGTGTTCATTAGAATTACTGTTCTATTGCATATTCTTCTGATTGATCAAAGATTAGATTCCGCATAATCTTTGATATATTTTACAAAGTTTCTACCATAGTTGTGTAGGATTTATCTTGCATAAGTAAACCTTATACAAGCTAAGGAATTCGATCTATTAAAGTGGGATCAACAACCATTGACTTGATTTTGACTGTTTGACCATAGACCCTTGACCATAGTTGATTTTCTCTGTGTGTGCATCCCTGAAACATGAAAATAATTTGCATCTAAAACAAACACAACAATGTGGATAATCTTCTTAATCAATGATATATATATTTGTTTGTATATAAACTGTATTGGACTATTCTTAGCAGAATCATGAATCCAGCTATTGCTCAACAAGTTGCTCTTGTTGAGGCTTTAGTCTCTACTGATGATCGAGTCACCATTGGATCATGCAATATAAGGATTGATCCATCAAAGACTTAAAAGGAAGCCACATATCAAGTCGTACTGGATATTCTCAAGCTCTCTCCTTGCTACAATGCATTCCTAATCACAACTGATATACCTGAAATCTACATGCAGCAGTTTTGGTATACCATCTCCAAAGTCAAGGACTCTTCACTATACCAGTTCAAGCTTGATAACAAGAAGTTCAAAATTGGTGTAGAACTCTTTTGTGAAATTATACAGATTAGTCTAAAAGTTCCTAATAAAGAGTTTGTTGCACCTCCTCCACATGACGCAATTGTTACATTTATCAAATCACTAGGATACAAAGGCTCACTAGAGAATCTTCCTGATTTATAAACAGATCATATGTATCAACCATGGAGAACCTTTGCCTCCATAATCAACCGATGTCTATCTAGGAAAACTTTAGGCATTAACAGGTTAACCCTTCAGAGCTCAAATCTTGTGGGGTATGTTCTATAAAAAGAATATCTATTTTGCTGAGTTGATATGGGAAGACTTCTAGTCCCAAATTGACAACAGGCAGACTAGTGTCAGAAGACGTGAAAACATGCCCTATCCCAGATTCACAAAGGTTATCATCCAAAACTTTATCTCAAAACACAAATCCATCTCATTAAGAAACAGATTGTTTATGCATTCAATTAAACATGATGTTGTATTGAGAAGATTGAAGTTTATTGGCAAATATGAAGAAAACCAAGTTTATGGAATGTCAATCCCAGATGTGATGGTGGATGAAGAAATCAAGAAATCCAAGGCTTATCAGACTTATCTTGCATTTTCAACCAGAGCATTGATTCTTAAGAAAGCAAGAAAGGGATCAAAGGCACCTGCTACTCCAAAGAAGATAAGTTCTGTTACTACTGATAAAGACATAATTTCTAATCCAAAGGAAACTAAAAGAAGACCAACGGGTGTTATCATCAAAGACACTCCCAATGTCTCAAAGAAGAAAACATCAGATGAGACTCTGAAGCTCAAAGGTATGGAAATGTTATCTGATGTTGCATTGCTAGAAGCTAACACAGGAAAGCAATCAAAGCCAGGCAAACGTGACTAAAGATTCCAATAACAAACCGGTGGCTCAAGTGAAGGAGCTGGTATTACAACAAAGGTTTCTGATGAGCCAAAAGGCAAGTCTAGAGGCACAAGTGAAGGAGCTAGTATTACACCAGAGGTTCTCAATGTGTCAAAGGCCAAATCTATAATTCAAGTCTTGGATGAGGATGACTGAAGTTCTGATGATGAAGAAATAATTCTTACCAGTGATGATGAAAGAACTGAATCTAAAAGAGAAGTATCAAAAAGTGAGAAGTATGATGATAAGATGCATGAAGATGAAGAATTGCATACTTATGATGAAGGACAAGATGATGAATATGTGCAAGATGATGCTGCTGAGGAGATGAAAGATGATAAGAATGCTGATGAAGTCAAAAATGATCAAGTGATAGACGATGCTGAAAAGGTAGATTTTGATATGATAGAAGAGGAGAAACATGATGATCAGCAAGCTAGAACTAACCAAGCTGCTAAAGATAATCAAGCGAGACTCAAATTTCAAAGACTTAGAAAGAGAAGCCTTAAGTTCAACCAACAAGCTCCAGTCTTTCTCTGTCATCAAACTATGGTAATCAATTTCTGAACGTTTCTTCCAATACTTATTTAGTTGGCATTATAAAAGAACCTGTAGATCTAGAGATTAATTCTTTGTTAGATGTTCAAATCCAACAAGAAATCCCTTCTGTTCTATGAGTACCATTACTTGATGTGTTAGTATCAGTGATTCCTCTACAAACAAATACAACACCAATACCAACACCACTACTGACACCACCAATCACAAGTGAAGCTCCAATAATTACTATAACTATTCATGATCCACTACCAGCTGTCATCCAAAAACTTTTGGACCTTGAGAAGAAATTTAAATCTTGGACCAAAGTTGATCATTCTAAGGCTATTGAAGCATCAATTCAAGCTAATCTCATCAACGAAGTCAAGAACCAACTACCCAAGCTTCTACTTAAAGCAGTTTCTGACTTAGTTAATCTAAGAATTTAAAGCCTTATTCGTGATGTGGTTCAGAAGCATTCAACTTTAATTGCTTAATCTTTCTTTACTCCTACTCAACCCTCTTCCAAAGCAGCTGAGTCTCTCTCTAAACTAGAACTAAAGCAAATACTCTTTGACAAGATAGATAAAAGCAGATCTTACATGTCTCATGACAAGAATCAAGAGCTATATGATGCTTTATTGAACTCAATCATTCTTGATGAAGCCATTGCCAGTGGAAATGTCAATCCAGCTAAAGTTCTGAAGAAAAGAGACTACAAAGATGATCAAGACCCTACTACTGGATAAGACCAAAGGAAGAAGAAGCGAAGGAAAGAAAAGGATTCTAGTCCACCTAAAGATGATCAAGATGGTTCATCCAAGAAAGGCAAACCTACAGCCAAAACTACTAAAGCTGATAAACCTGTAGATGCAGATGAAAACATTGCAGAACAGATTTAAGAGGTACCAATGGATACTAAAGAACCATGCTTTAACAATGTGGTTAATAATGTTGATGATCAACTTAATGCTTAAGTTGCACCAAAGACAGACAAGTCCACATGGTTCAAATAACCTCTAAGGCCTCATACTCCTTATCATGAATAGAACAAAGGCAAATCTGTAGAAGCTAGACCAGAACAGAATTGGCTTAATGATTTGGCCAATGCAGAAAAGCCTCCACTTACCTTTGATGACCTAATGAGTACTCCCATTGACTTCACGGCCTTTGTAATGAACCGCCTCAAGCTGACAAAGCTCACCAAAGCTGATCTAGTAGGACCGGTTTATAATCTTCTCAAACGAACATGCAAAAGTTGTGTTGAACTAGAATACAACATTGAAGAATGCTATCGTGATCTAACTGATCAACTTGACTAGAACAATCCTGAAGGAAATCGATGTCCTTATGACTTGAGCAAGCCACTACCTTTGCACGGATCTCCAGGTCGTCTTACTGTTCCTGCTGATTTCCTTTTCAATAACGATCTTGAATATCTAAGAACAAGACACACATAAAGCAAATATACTACATCACTTACCAAAACAAAGGCTGCAAGGTATGACTTGAAAGGCATTTAAGACATGATTCCCAAGTTATGGAGTCTAGTCAAAGTGGCATATGATAAGGATGTTGCATTAGGGATTTCTCACTAGGGACCCAAACGTCATCTATTCTACAGATATCTAATTAACCAGATATCTCATCATGATGTCTACTCTATTATGAAGATTCTGAGTATAGTAAGTGTTACAGTTGACAGGCAGTTTGGATATGGATACTTAAAAGAGATCATGGTAAGAAGAGCTTATCAGAAACTATACAAGTTCATGGAAGGTGACTTTTCAAACCTACATCTAAATGATATCGAAGACATGCTGCTTCTTAATGTTCAGAACAAGCTATTCAACCTTGAAGGGGACATCATTGTTGATTTGGAGGCTGCTCTACGCATGTATACTCGAAGAATTATCGTTCAAAAAAGAGTTAAAGATGTTCAACTCGATGCGGAAAGTTACGAAAAGAAGCTCAACATCACCAAGCCATAAACACACTTGTAAATATCTCCTTCAAAGAACCATGCACCACACAATCTGAACCACAAGGAGTCATTTACGGGGACCAGCAGAAACAAAAGAGACTGATGCGTACCGATGAGCTTTACAAGTTCAGTGATGGCACGCTCAAATCTGTTCGTGATACTCTCCATCAAAGGTTACTAAACTTCAAGTTGAGGTATAACAAAGGCGTGGAAAGGAGAAAATAGACTAAAAAGGATCAGAGGCGGTCACGCATTATGATGATAAAGATTGATGAGCAGTTGCTGGAAAGAAGGATCATGCGAAACTTGAAAAGATTGGTTGGTGGAAGGAAACTTGATGTGACACCCCATAAATTTCAGGCCAATATTTTAACTGTTTCCGTTTAGTATTTTAAATTTTATAAGTTCCGTGTAATTTTTACGTTTAATAGGGAAGTTGTCCCGCGTATATCTGAGAATCGTTACCAGAAGCATTTCGGGTTGCTATTTATCGTAGTATTTCGAAAATAGTCGCTTTTTTACGTTTTAAGTTGGTATTTATAATTTCAGAAATTTTTGTGAAGTCTTTACGCGTTTTTAGTATTTACGTGTTCCGTAAATTATATCTTGTAACTATGTGTGCATGAGAAAATATCTAGATATTTAAAATCTTGTCACCTTTCTTGTTTCTAATTTTTATGAGACCAAATTGGTCCCCCTTTCCCCCTTCTTTTGCTCGATCGGACCACACCACCACACCAAACATAGGATGCCAAATTTTGAACTTATGTATTCATTTGTCCAGATTTATTTCACACACACAACCATTCTCTCTCAAGAATTACACACACATTTTCCCTCTCTTCTCTCTTATACTCGTCTGAAAATAAACACCCCTTTAAATCATATATTTTTGGTTTTTGATCAAGAACATTTGAAGATCTGGTGTTTTGGGTTGATCGTTAGTGTTATTTGGGTATTCTTAAACAACGTTTGGGTTGTATCTAGTCTTTAATCATCTCTTAATCACCACTCTTTTGTAAGTCATCTATTCTACATAAATCTTGTACTTTTGATATCCTTATAATGCATAAACATGAGATGTACAACTCTTTTTATAAAAACCAAGGTTTCAAAATTTACATAAACCTTAAAAGGTTTATGTGTGTGCTCGAAATAAATGAAAGAAAGACAAGGAAAGTGGCTTTTTTTATTCGACTTATGGTTTTGATTATGTCCCTTGGCTTATTGATGGCTTATTGATAGTTGTTCGAGAACCAAGAGATTATTTGATACCTTTTTGGCTTAACGGACTTAGCAAATAAGCCCTATTGAGCTTATAAGGTTTCAGCCCAACATGTAAGCTCAAAATGTAGAATGAGCTCACAGTTGGCTTATTGGGTTGTTTAGCTTGGCTTATTTGAGCTTATTGATAGCTTACTAATAAGTCGAGTGCTTATTTACTTAACGGTTTGCTTATCGGACTTAATGGGTAAGCTTAAACCTACTTACTTGGTTTAACGGGCCACGACCCAATATGAACCACACACCACGGCTTTAAGCCACGGTGTAGCTTATTGGATAAGCTCGAGTATAGCTTATTTGATAATATCCGATCTTGGATACTAAACGTTTGCTTATTTTGGACTTTTCATTTCACGGATCATCTAATTAGGCTTATTGGGCCTAAAAGCCCAATAAGGATCCGAAAGAGTTTTTAACTTGATTATTAAGGGATTTGATAGTATAGTAGACTTGATTTGCGAAATATATCTTTGAAAGTGATTGGGATTGATTTTTGATAAAGTCTATGACTTTGGGAAAACGTGTAAACACGAACGGGTCATGCCAAAATTTCTATAAAATCTTTATACTTAGAAAAATATTTTGAAAACGTTTATATTAAAGACATTTTTACTAGTTATAAGGGAATAGGTAAGATGCCGAGGTATATACACATATATTTACTTAATTATTATTATGTAGTGATATATACTTAATAATATGATGTACATTATCGAGTCAAACGTTACAACCACGATACGATTACTAGTACTTTATTTTTAGAAAACATTAACTAAAGTATTTTGA